>MU389334.1:600000-895871 GCA_022578775.1 Xylaria venustula | reverse complement strand
TATAAAAATATTTATAAAATTTATAAATTATATTTAAAAATTTATTAAAAATTTTAATAAATATATAAAACTTTTTATAAATTTAATAAAAAAAATTTAATTTTTAAATAAAAAAACAAAAAACAAAAGTTTTTTAATAAAATTAAATTTTTAATTGTAAGCAATTTAGTTTTAAAATTATTTAATTTTAATAAAAAATTTAAAATAAAAATTAATGTTTGCAAAGCGGCAATAAAGAAATAATTAAATTAATAAAATAACAATAAAAAATTATACTTGGTAATTTTTTTTTAAAAAAAATTTTTAAAACTAGCAGTATAATATATGCTGCTAAATAAAAAATTTATAATTATTATTTAAATATTTAAAAAATAAAAACATTATTTATATAAACTAAAAAAATTAATAATAATATATTTTAATTATAAAAATTTTGCAATATTTATAATATTAAAAATATTAAATAAACAATAAATTAAATAAGCAAAATTTTTTTTGCAATTTAATTTTATTATTATTTATATTAAAAAAAAAATGTTAAAACAAATATTTTAAGCCGATAAAATAATTATTAAAAAAAAAAAAAAAGTTAAATATTTTTTAAAAAAATAAAATAAAAATTAATAATATTAGCTATAATATAAATAAATTATAAATTATTTAAACAAAAAATATTAGCAATTATTATAGCTAAATATTATTATAACAATATTAATTAGTTTAATATAAAAAAATTAAAATATAACAATATTATAAATTTATTATATTATAAAAATAAAATATAAATATTATTAAAATTAAAAAAAAAAACTTATTAAATTAATTTACAAATATTTATTTGCAAAATATTAAAAAATATTTAAAATTATTTAAAAAATTAAAAATTAAACATTTTACTAAAAAAAAATAAAAAATAAAATCAAAAAAATATTAACTAAATATAATTTATATAAAAAAAATAAAGCATTGCAATATAAATTATATAAGTTATTATAATTTAAAAAAATATTTAATAAGGTTTAAAAATTTATTGCATTTAATTTTATCGTTAAGTTATTTAAATTAAAAAAATTAATAATAAAAATATTGTATAATTTAATATTAATTATTATAAAAAAATTTACAAAATATAAATATTTTATATTATATTTAAAATGAAATATAGCAAAAAATTTAGCTTATATAATAACTTAATATGTTTTTAATAAATATAAAATTTTAAAAAAAATAATTATTAATAAAAATATTAAAAGTTAAATATTATATATTTATAGTTTATTATTTATAAATAAATAAAATAATTAAATTAAATTTTAAAGCAATATTTTTATTGCTATTTTAATAAATAATAAAATAATTAAATTAAATTATTGCTAAAAATAAAATATATATATAATAATTTTAATAATAAATTAATAAAAATATTATTATTTAAAATAAATTATAAATTTAACTTAAAAAAATTTAAAATAGCAATTTAAAAAAATTTTGCATTTAATATAAAAATATAAGCAAAAAAAATTATTAATTTATAGCAAAAAATATAAAATAAGCTAATATTTTTATAAAACCGCATAAAAATATATTATAACAAGCATAAATTATTAAAGCTAATTTTAAAAAAAAAATATATATATATATTTTTTAAAACGCAATATTAAAATAAAACAATTAAACAATAAATTTAATTTTAAATACATTAAATTTTTTAAAATTAAAAAAATTATTTTAAATATAAACTATTAATTTATATTATTTAAAAAAGCTAAAATATATTTAATATTTTATGTTTTGCTTTTTAAATTAATATTAAAAAATGCAAAATTTTAAATAAAATTAAAAATTAAACTAAATAAAAATATATATAATATTAAAAAAATGTTAAATTTATATTAAAATAAAAAATTTTATAAATATTTAATTAAATAAAAAAAATATTTATATAAAAAAATTATATAAAAATTTAAAAAAAACTTAAAAAATGCAACAAAAATAATTAATTGATTTTATTAATAATATTTTAACCGATTAGCGCTAAAAAAATAAAATCGACTAAAAAAAAAATTAAAAATATTTTAGTTTATAAAAGCAAAAATTATTATAGCAGCAAAAAAATAAATATGCTTATTAAATAAACGTTTTTATTTAGCTTTTAATTGTTTAAATTTTTTTATTGCTTTAGCATTTTTAATATTTTAATAAATTATTTTAATTTTATATTTTCGAAAAAAACGTTTTTATTTTTGCAAATAAACAAAATAATTTATTAAAATATAAAATTGCTTTTTTGCTTTTTTTTTTAATTTTTTTTAATTTATTTTTTTTAATAAATAATTTTTTATATTTATAAAACAAAAAGCTAAAAATATCGCAAAAACAATAAACTTTAATATATAATTAATATTTTTTAAAACTTAAAATTATGCAGCATAAAATTTGCTTTAAAATATAATAAAAATAAAAGAAAAATATAATAAAATTTATACAAACAATTAAATTAGCGCAAATTAAAGCGCTAAAACGCTAACGCAACTTTAATTTTTTAAAATTAAATATAATTAATATATATATATAAAAACAAAAAAAAAATATTTACAAAAATTATTAAAAGCAATAATTTTAAAAATTAAAAAATAATATTATAAATCAACAAATAAATCGGCTAATTAAAAAGCTAAAAATTAACTAGAAAAAAACATAAGTTTAAAATAATATATAAAGCACAAATTATATAACATATTTAAAAATTTTATAAAGTTTAAAATAATAAATATAACAAAACAAATAAGCAAAAAATATTTTGCTACTTAAAAACAAACAAATAAAATAAATATTTAAATATAAATAAAAAAAACGGTTTATATAATAATAATAAATTTTTTTATATATTTAATTAATTTTTATTTTATAATTTAATTTAAATATATAATAACTTTTTAAAATAATTATATAAAAATATTTCTAACGATTTTAGTGTAATTTTTACTTAACGTTACAATAATTTTTTTAATTATTACTTAGCATAATTTTTTACCAAAGCTTTAATTATACCACGCTTATATAAACTTAAAGTTTGTTATATAAACATATTTAAATTTATATTTTTAATTTTTATTTTAATATTTATATAAAATTATTTATTAAAGTTATATTAAAAACTTTTTTTTATTTATTATAAATTTGTTTTTTTAATAAATTTAATATAAATATTTTTTATTAATATTATTTTTAAATTTATTGAATTTAATTTATTTATTAATAAGCTTTATTATATAAAAAAATTTTAACAATTTTTTTAACAATTTTTTTAATAAATTATAACAAATTTAATATAAAGAAATTTATATTAAATATATATTTTAAAAAAAATTAATAATTTTTTCAATATTTTTAAAATTATATTATTAAATTATTTAAAATTATTATATTATTAATTAATAATTTAAATAATAATTTTTTATATTTATTTAAAAAAATTTAATAATTTTAATTTTATAAAAATTATAAAATTTTAAAAATATTATTTTTTTTTATAAAATAATTTAAAAAAATATTTAAATTAATATAATAAAATTTAATTTTTTTAAAAAAAATTATATATTTTATAAATTTTAATTTTAAATTTAATAACTAAAAATTTTTTATAAAAAATTTTATTTTAAAATTTAAAAATAATAATATTTTAATTTAATATTATAATAATTTTATTATTTTAATAATTTTAAATTATTTTTAATAAAATATAAAATATAATAAAACTTTTAATTATTAAAATTTTAATAATATAATTTTATTACTATATTATATTTAGCTTTTTTTTTTATTTTAAAATAAATTTTCTAGTTATAAATTTTTTAGATGTGGGGTATTTACGTTATAACAGCTTAGCCACACTTTGTACGCCTCTCTGCTTAAATAATATGGTAATTTTCTCACTTAGGCCTCACAGGCTCTTTTAGATCGCCCATAGGGACCACCGAATCTAACATGTTGACGTGCCCGTCGGCATTTGGGGTGTGCCTGGGTACGGAGATCGGTCATGAGCGCTGTTCTTATCATGTAACACGTTGCCAGGTTGTACTAGAACTTTTATCTTGATGTAAAAGGGTGTAGTTACGGACCTCCTACCTTAATCGTTCTATTATCCTTTCTACCGACCTTTCTCACCGTCCATTGGGGTTCATGTTGTTGCATGGCTCCGTAACCACAGCGGCCGAAACAGTCAACAGTCCACGGGCGCCAGTCTCACCAACTGCATACACAAGGGTACCATCCTGCGTCAAATTATCGAACTCTTCCAATCATAGGCCTACAGAATGGCCGATGGATACCTTTTATGCACAAGAAAGCCAAGGCAACTAACTATAACGTAGCCCCCACCCCCCAAGCGATCCTTGTAAACATACAACTCATCTCTGATCGTTCATACTTGAAAGATGCAGCTTACCAACTGCAGATGTAACTACCACTTCGTCACCTTTACGGTGTTGCATATTCACATGAGACCGCTACGATCATACCGTTACAGGCGACTCGGCTGATGAGCCTTGTCAAAGTGTCTGTGCCATTCCCTTCACTCACTTGGACCGGTGTCATCGAAGGAACGGTTCGAACTGCATACGCGTCCAACAAGACAATGGGCAGCCTCGCGAATTATCATGAATCTACCGATAGGTTGATATCGGTATCGAAATCGGGTACCCAATCGCGATATTAGATCCCTGGGGTTTTGCAAAGTAAAGTAGCGGCCAAGGTCAATTCGAATCTATGCCAAGCGAAGTCTACGCTGACCCTTGAACTATCTATTATTCAAGCATACCATACTTGAGTCCGTCATTTGACTCAGAATCCCAGTCCGACGGTGCAGAACTGTATTCACGCGAGTTCTTACTACTGATCCGTCTCGTTGCATAAATGATACTCTGTCTGTTCTCAGGGATATTACGGGACAACACCTGCAGTGCTAACCTTCAGTAAAACCCAACGATACACATGTATCAATTGATTTTACCAACATGGTCAAGCAGAATTTTATTGGCTTTATGCATTGAAACGAGACTTTAGCTTTTAGGGGAGGTTTCCAGTATCATAGACGTACATCAGGATAGCATCGCTGTTGTCGTTAATCTTGAGTATATTCATAAGTAAATGGGTATTTCAAATGATCTCTACCTTATGGGCGAGTTCTATGATGCTTTTTCTTCCTATGTGGAGTCACAGTACCGAATCTAACTTGCTAGATGCGAGAGATAGTATTATCTAGTGAGTATTCTTGACTGTTGAAGACAGAGTGAGGCCGGTACCTCCTGAGAGATTCTGGGTGGCAGTACAAAGGATAGAAACAGGGAGATGAATACGCATGTGGAGAACGAACCCCCTTTTCCTGAGGGAGGGAGCCTGCTTCAACCACTCTACAGCCTACGTCAACTACAGGCTAGTACAAGCAACCATAGCCATGGCATCCAAATTATTGGAGTCAGTTATTTTGGGTCACATCGTATTTTAGCCAGTGATCGCTATTTTGCGACAGGGTGCACAACCATCCATCCTAGATTACAGGCAATTCGATTATGCCGCGTCGCATCTCATTCCTGCATTTTAAGCAGTTACACTGTGATGGAGACGTATGGCAATGTGTAAAGTAGGGCCAACCATACACACCACAGCTTATATGTACTCTCATCTGAGTCCACAGTCCTGAGAAACAGCGTCCGTCGTGAAATCTCCGAGCCGGTCCCCAAAACCACCAAACAGATAAGAACGTTTGTCAACCTCCAGAAAATCAAAACAAATGTTGACCAGAACATCACATTGACGGCTATACTCACACGACAGAACGTCTCGCCACACACTAGTGAAATTGTCCTCCTCTTACGTATCGTCTCTCCAGCCATGTCTGGGAGATCTTGTACCGATAAGGTTGTGAACACAACCGAAGCAACGACAGACAGCCAACTGTAACCCAGAGTTAAGTGCTATTCTTTGGGTGTCATTGACTGATATGTAATTGTTGGCTGCAATTAGTGTTGCTGCATAAGTGTGCAGAGCAAAGGCAAAGCCATTGAGGCCATTGCGAATGGCGAAATGGTCGCTGCCGTCGCCGAGGTCATTATATATCCACGTAAGAACTAGCATAAGGAGTGTCTCCACAAGCGTTGAAATATGATGACTGATGAAAAGGCCGATGGGAATCAAGGCAATGATGAGGTTCTGTGCCTCTTGAGGGCTGAGCAGGCCAGATACGATCGGGCGCCAAGGCTTGTTCACTTTGTCCTCCATGATGCTCTCTGCCTTCCGCTGATTTACAATGTTGAAGACAAGAAGATTGATCCAGTTCCAGAGAAGCACAATCGGAAGACGTCGCCAAATAGCTAAGGCTGATGGGGCATCGTTTCTCGTAAGTAAGCCACCGGTCAAGGCAGACAATACGCCAACTATTATTGTGTGGGGTATTATGATCACTTTAAAGTCGTTACATGTGCATAAGTAGAGTGACCTAAGGATTTGGAAAACATTAGGGAGCGCCCTTCACACGTTAGCCTAGTGCTCTGGTTTGCTTCGAAGTTAGAAGATTCTTACATGATGATGAGTTACGTTCTTTTCGTCTCTTGGGCTTTGCCAGCTTTTGAAAACTGTATATTGAAGTGAAACTTCCGTCCCCGTAGGCTAGAAATCCAAGCCACTGGGTCACATTATATCCTTATACATCCAACGTTAATACAAAACAGAGGACGATCAAGCAGGTGACGTAAAGTATCATAAGATATGTTGGCTTCCCCCCTTCTCCAATGTCAAGGTGCATAACGTTGATCTGTTATCTCGGCGAATGTAGACTTTTGATATCATAATTATGATTGTTGTGTATCCACTATTCGCCACAACGTTACGTCTCGTCTAAGGAGCCTGCCGATATAAATGCCGATCTCTAGAGTACTTACTGTATAATTCACTTGAATATTACAATGGTTTATACAATTCCACCACAGGATACTATCTACATGAGCGGGTGCTTCCTTCCCTTCATTGTATGCTCTTCAGTATCTCTCTTCCATTTAGATAAGCTATTATGCCACCCTTTTTGCTCCACCGTGCCTCTTTGGGTGCTTTGATATCCGGCCTCATCATACATCATACGATTTTCATCAAGGGCGAATGGCACCTTCATGGTCCTCTCATTCTACGACTCTATGTCGCATTATCTCTCATCAGCTCGGTTACCTACTGTTATATCGCTAAACAAAACTTTGTGTCTTGTGTATTGTCAACAGCCTTCCTGCTTTCTTTTCATGTTATAGGGTTATTTGGTAGTATCTTCTTATACCGAGCCTGGTTTCATCCGCTTAAGCACTTTCATGGACCTTTCCTTGCAAAGACAAGCAAGATCTGGCATGTGTGGAAGATTCGCCATACCCAAAACCATTTATTTCTGGAAGCTCTCCGAAAGGAATATGGGGATTTCATACGAACCGGTGAGACTCTATAAGTTCACACAGCGGGGTCTGATACAGCTACGAAGGCGACGAGAGACGGAAGCTGTTCACATATTCACTATTAGTTTGCTATGTCATGAAGAAAATAAGGGGAAAAGGGATGCTAACCAGTATTCAGGGCCAAATGAATTGACGATATTCCATCCAGGCGGATTGAATGTTATGAGCAGGACAGAAAACGCGACCCGTAGCAGTTGGTACGACCTGTTCTATCCTTACCTATCCATTGCCACTGTTCGTGATCAATTCAGTCACGACAAAAGGCGTAGAATCTGGGAGTCTGCTTTCACTACCAATGGCATGTACCAGTTGCATTGATCGTATCATCTCTTGGATATGATATATAGCTAACTTGCCTAGCCGTAAGGGGCTATGAGACACAAATACGCGAGCACGCGAGAAGGATGAGGAATACCGTCAAAAGGCCCACTGGAAAGGAAGTCAACATGAATTTGGAGATCTATCACTTTACATATAATGTCATGAGAGACATAGAATTTGGCCAGTTGTCCAAAGCCAGCGACAGAGACTGGAAAACATCGGTCAACACTCTACACACTGGTGTTTCGACAATAAGAAGGCTCGCACATGCACCATGGATTGTAGGCTTCTTCTTTCACAATCTTACCACTGGTCAGAGACTGGGACAAGTTGATGTCCAGCTGCAAAGATAAAATAACCGAGCGCCTAGCTATACCAACCCCTGAGCGACGCGACTTGTCAGCCTGGTTGATAGAGGATGCTAAGAAACGCGAAGTTATAGACTCTCCTGATGAGCAACGGTGGCTAGCTGGGGATGCGTTTGCTGCTATTTTAGCAGGCTTTGACTCCACCGCTTCCACGCTCATCTTCGCTTTCTTGTACCTTGGAGAGTATCCGGAATATCAGACTCGCATATTCAAAGAAATTCAAACAGCTGGCGGCGATATCTCTGAGCTCAGTTTCCAAGATTTGCAAAAACTTCGTTTCTTGAACGCCTTTATCGATGAGGTGTTGAGACTGCATCCTGCGCTTCTGTCTTCAGGATCGAAAATTATTTGCGATAATGGCAGAATCATTGGCAATACTTTCATTCCAGGTGGCACTGAAGTTTACGCGCCACGCTGGAGCTTCGGTCGGCATGAAGCTCATTACGAGCGGCCCCAGGAATTTCTTCCTGATCGGTGGCTTGAAGATTCCAGTTTAGTTAAGGATCTGAGGGCTTTCACCCCATGGTCTATTGGAAAATGGTCCTGCGTCGGCAGACAAGTGGCCTTATTCATTCTTCGATATGTCATCACACTCCTTGTGCGTAACTACAGTTTTTGCCTTCCCGCAGAGGACAATGGGTCACAAGTCGAAGCACAATGCCAGGATCAAGTTACTGCACACCCTGGTCAATTAACTTTGATATTCCACCCCCGGGATGCTGTATAAATACTACCAATGTATGGGACATATGTGTGTTGGGTTCTCTTCGGTCTAGCAACTGTAGTAAGGGTTCATATATTTTGGTGCTCTTCGTAGTTACATGAAGCATAGTAATGTTCTGGCTGGCAGTGGTTGAGACTTCACTTATTCGCCAATGCCACTAGCTAGCAGGTACCAAACTCCTGGTATTTTGCCATGCTGGTATATTCCCCTGATCCGAATGTGGTTGATCGTCCAAAATAATAAAGTAACAAGTATCAGCATATCAATCACCCCACGGGTGTTGGCAATTAGACAAGAAATTGCTATATGCAAGTAGCAAACCTGCCTCGGGATGACCTGTACATTCAAAAGCCGACGTACAGCAAGTAAACATCAAAACGCTAACCGACTCACTACATGTGTAATTGATGCCATGTAAAATTGAATACTACCGCCTGAAAACACGAAATAAGGATTCGAGGGATCGGTTAATACGACCTAAAGGCTAGAATATGTACGCTTTTCCTTCCAACCAGAAAGCCTAGCCGAATGTATATGACAAACCGACTTGCTACCTTATCATATTATGCAAGAGCTTGATTTGGCCCAGAATAAAGTGTATTTCTATATCACAGCCTATTCACGGTCTATTGCCTGCCGGTACAGCGTGGTACTCAGCGGCTTCCATATGCCCTGAATAGAAATCGAATAGTAACAACGTACCACTGTATGTTTAGTGGAACAAATCTTCCTAAATGCTGCAGCCTGGAGCTGTTAATTGATGGGAGCTTTGAGTTGGTAATTGTTGGTTTTCTGATGCTCTCATCAGTGTCACACTATAGATCAGGCAGCCTCCACCTCACAGTGTGTGTTGCATCACCGTCTGCATGTAACATAATGCCGATGACAGACTAACAGGACGTGACACTCTGAACATCTAGCGAAACGATCGACCTCGTACCTAGTATTCAAAATTTCATAATCTGACTACGGCATTTTCCGTTGCTCCGCCGGGGAGCCCGGATGTTCCCCTCCCTCATCAAAGCAAGGGGCCTCAACTCAAGCGACGTGCATTCACGCAATAGAGAGCCAACTATCTACTTGAATGTAACCACCCGAACTGCTATGCTTGTGCGGAATATGTATCTGTACTTTGATTATGAAGAGTGGAGCCTGATTATCAATTCGTCCCCAAGGTTGAGCGCCCTCGGTTTCCCTGTCATAACCGGAATGCAGAATAGCCCAAACTCTGTGCTAGTGAATATAAGAAGTGAGCCACTCTCTTCGGGAAGCAATATTTGGAAGGTTTTCTAAATCATTACCGAGTTACAGCAAGAATCGAATTCTACAATTGAGCTTTCCTAGGCGAACGATTATCAGATATGTCTGCTGTCAAAGATACTTATGATTTCATTATCGTTGGAGGAGGTACTGCTGGCCTTGTCGTCGCAGCCCGATTAACAGAGAACCAAGATGTGTCAGTGCTCGTGCTTGAGGCTGGGCAGGATGCCCTTCATGACCCCAGAATTACTATACCCGCAGGATGGTCCAGCATTCTCGGTACGGAGCATGATTGGGACTTTATTACTGTTCCGCAGGTATATTACTTTGATTGAATTAATGAAACGCCATGAACTTATAGTCACTAATGCACAATACGTAGGAAAACTTGGACAGTCGCCAAATTGGCCAACCCCAAGGCCGCGTACTTGGAGGATCAAGTGCAATCAATGCCGAGGTCTTTGTGCCTCCCCGAGGTACAGATTTCGACGCTTGGGAATCAATGGGCAACCCTGGTTGGGCTTGGAGCAATGTGGCACCGTATTTTCGCAAGTTTCACACTCTATCCATCCCAGACCCAGCGGTGAAGGACCATTTGGGCCTTACTTGGATTAACGAGTCTACGAGGGGGTCCAATGGTCCTGTACAAGCCGCCTTCACTGGCAGCGTTCAGGATCCACTCAGTCGGGCATGGCCGGAGACATTCAAGACTCTAGGCTATAGCCTTCAGGGTGACCCGTTTAGCGGCAAGGCAGTAGGTGCATGGAGCATCCCGGGCGCCATTGATACTGTATCCGGAACTCGTAGTTACGCTGCAACAGCGTACTTCGTGCCGGCTCAATCGAGAAGCAACCTCCAAGTCATCACAAGTGCTCTCGTGAACCAGATAACACTTGAGAAAACTGGTGACGCTGAAACAATTGTCGCCAGTGGTGTAACTTTCAGTCTTGCGGATGGCACAGAACACCAGATCAAAGCTAGCCGCGAGGTTATCCTCGCAGCAGGTGTCTTCGGCTCGCCAAAAATTCTCGAATTGTCCGGTATTGGGAATAAATCAATACTAGAGAACTTGAATATTGAGGTCCAGCTTGACAATGTCAATGTCGGTGAAAATTTGCAAGACCAGTGAGTGTTCATGTTTTCTATTTCTATTTCGACTACAACCCTCTTCCTTGTCATTGAGAGTATTGACTGGAAACTGGGAAACTGAGGCATCTCATCTAGCTAGGAGACATAACTGACGTGTAATATTTTATAGTATGATGACGGGTCTGAGCTTCGAGGCTGCTGAAGGAGTCATGACGGGAGATTGCCTTCTGCGTCAAGAACCCAACTTCATGCAGATGTTCATGCAGATGTATCAGGACAGAAAAGCAGGGCCGTTGGCTTCGCAGTCACTTACATCATACGCGTACATGCCGGTCATGTCAGAAGCGCTAGAGAAACTTGAAGCAGGACTTCAAAACAGACTTGAGAAGCTCGTGGAAGACCTCGATGGCGGAGACAAGTCAAAGATCGAAAAATATAACTTCGATCTGATCAAGTCGAATCTGTTTTCTTCTTCCCCATTCAATAATGCGACGGCATCCCTTTTTATGCTTCCTGCCCAGGTCAATTTACACAACGGACCAAAGCAGTCTGGTATGACTCAGAACCCACAACCTGGTAATTTCGTGAGCGTCGGTGCCTCATTGCAACAACCGCTTTCTCGTGGCACATCCCATATTTCGACTTCAGACCCGTTGGTACCACCAACTATTGATCCCCGCTATTTGTCTCATCCGCTTGATATCGAACTCTTCGCACGACATCTCATGAGTATCGAAATCATTGCCAAGACGGCGCCACTATCGAACTACCTCAAAGCTGGCGGCAGAAGGGCTCAGCCTGGCGATCCCCATGTCGATACACTTGACAAGGCGAAAGTATATCTAAGACAGGCAACGCTGACAAATAACCACCCCGTAGGAACGTGCGCGATGCTCCCGCGCGACATGGGAGGTGTTGTGGATGAGCGACTCAGGGTGTATGGAGTTCGAGGGTTGAGGATAGTTGACTCAAGCATCATGCCGCTCTCTCCTTGCGCAAATATTCAGACGACGGTGTACGCCGTTGCCGAGAAGGCAGCTGATACCATTAAGGAGGACTACAATCTCTTGTAGATATTAGTTTCTATACAGAAAATCGTCCCTCGGCGGATTTCAATTCAAATTAGAGAAGCAAACCGGTTTCGGGAAATATTCTTGTTCCACTCTGTGGTACCTACCTCTGCTAAAAAAGATGGCATGCGAAGTCGAAGTTATTCTGGAATCAGGAGTGGCTTTATCTAAGAAGCGGAACGCATATTTACAGGAAGACACATGAGTGTCAGGAATCAAGTATGGGAATATAATACGACCTTCAATTTTGCACAGTGATATAAGCTCTGAATGTCCTCACTCTCTATACCATTTCACTTCCTTTGACCATAATGTAACAGTTTGTCACTGGCCAGTTTCATTGAAGTGCAGTCTCACGCAGATTACAAAAATCGGTAGTAATCGCCATCTGAGGGATAAGTTATTTTGTTCCAGAATTCAACTGTGCTTTCCAAGCCGTCAGACAGGTTAAGACTTTAAGAGCCTCTAGTAGTCCTGTTCTAGTGCTCAGTATTATTCTACGATATCAAACTACCTGCGCTGACGCCTGTAGTCTTCCTCAGTAATATGGATTTGTAATCTCAGACGAGCAGTTTGAGCTGATAGTCTATTAGTCCTGACTCTCTAATCCCTAGACGTAAATAAATACAATAACAGTTGGAATTTCTTGATTGCTAAGACCAGTATGCAGACACATTCTTATCAATGATGAGAAAATTCCCAACTTTCTCGAATAATAGCCCTATATATAGAAAGTGGCACAGGACTATACTATAACTCATTATAGCTAGCAGAACGTATAAAACATATTATCTTCAGCTATAAAAAACATTTTGGACGTTTGAAACAAAGTCAAGTTTAAACAATATAAACTGGAATCAAAGTGACGAGACTGTATATATAGTATAAAAAAAAAGACCCAGAGCACACATGGCATATGTGATTGAAATATGATGCATTAGCCGTGAATCGAACACGGGGCCCATCGATGGCAACGATGGATTTTACCACTAAACCACTGATGCGTGGTCATGTGACTATGCCCGATTTGAGCTAAAACTATATTATACAGAAAGACTTAAGCTCTTGGGCTAACAACGGCACTTTGAGAAAGATGGCATCCATAGTCTCTTGATAGAAATTTTATTTTCAATGAGCATTTCCAAATAGTTGACTTATCGGCAGCCTTGTTCTAGTCTGCTATCTCGTCTCGTATTGTTAGGTTGCTAAAGACCACTCAAAACTCTCTTTCGCGCTGATCCTTTTCCAATGGAGCCTCGACGGATAACTTAAGAAGAGGTTGATAGCAAAACCAATTCTTAGGTCATCGACCTTCTTCCTTGCTCTTGACGCTATCACAATAAGCTTGGTTCTGCGCCCCGTTGTGCCGTAGGTAGTGCGCTTCTTGGGTCGCGGTGTCCACAAAACGACTGCGCCATGGGAACTAGCAATAGCTTGCGAGAAACCCGTCTTACGGCCCAACCGTTATATGTATATTTACCGAAGGGATTCTCAGACTCTAGATCTGCTTTAGATTATATATCTATATAAGCTCTGCCGAAAAAGTGGTGACAGTTGGCGACTTATTAGATTCAAGTCCATTGTCATGTCTCTACTACTCGTAAATTGACGTGGGAAGAGAAAAGAACCAGATCACGGCGAGTTATTAAACGTCTTTCTAATGTGCATGCCGTGAGATACCTCTCAATTATACGAACAAAAGGCGTATACTGGCTCTACTCTCACAGCCACGACTTTTGATATGGAGCACGAAAGCGCCCAGGACGAGAAGGCAGACTAATAGTAATGAATCGGTATTAGTCTTCAATTTGAAGCCTACCAACCCATTTCCTGCATAGTAAAATGGAATCTGAGGCAATGTTATTTGGTTAATCCACATCTAAGGCTTGGAAATTATTTAGGAGACATAGCCCGTTCCGTATCCTGCCAAACATATCGGCATAAGGATAAGTGACAGGTGTCGTACGTGAACGGATTCAACATGCCTGATAATTATATCGTTTTACCAATCTTCTTTGGGTTTAAGGATGATTATCCTCAAGTGTCGATTGACCGAGATCACGAGAAGCTGACTTGAGGCAAGAGCAAGCAAGATATACTGGTTGAATGACACGACTAACTTTCTTGATCCCAGTACTTCTGGAGAGGTGAACCTCCTGTACTCTTTATGATTAGGAATAGAAAAGGAACTTCAAGTCCATCAAGTAGAGATGTGGCGATACCGCGAGTTGTCTGTTGTAGGGGCTGTGATATGTCAGGCATGATAAAGGTCATACGCCTCTCTCAGCCCCTAGGCGAAATAGCAGATCCTCACAAAACACTTCTTGATCCTCTTACGCTTACTGCCTTCACTTACTACCCAGGTCTAAGACAACGGGCGGAATGTTCTAGGAAGTGCAGAGCTATACGAAGAATGATCTACTACAGATATGACGATATAGTTTACCGGTACCAGTGGGGACTGACAACCTTTGCTCTGATAATTGAATTCGCCCGACTCACCGCGACCTAGTTACCTAATTTTACAGTCAGCCAGGTCCAAGGCAGATTACGAATGGAAGCCGGGATTGAATACGGCGTATTTGTGATTGCGCCGGAGACTGTTCTCGGCGTGGAGATTCGGGGAAACTTGGCGGCAAGAAACTGATGCGCGAGAGGGTTGGCGGCGGGATATGTGATCGTAGGGCGAAATGCCTGGTTTGGCAATATTCTGGAATTGTTCTAGAGCTATTTAGTCAAGGTTTGACTGTTTCTTATGCTACGCCGTGGAGCAGCAGGTACCGTAGCAGGACTCGGCAGGTCGATGGGGTTTCAAAAACTACGCAGCTAGTTGTACAATAGGTTGTACAGGTGACTCTAAGAATGTGACACGGCGTCGCCATGAATTACTAGATCGGGCAGCCGACTTAGCATAGCTAGCAGACTACAATTGCACTTTGATGCAATGTGGCAGATGAACGCCTCTAAGCGGCATTTAACGAGGCGTGGATGTTAAGGTTTTGCCACGCCAATCGGGCGCTGGTTGGCAGCGCATGTTCGGGGGCAGTGTAAATGTCACGCGATCGGTAAAAGGCATCGAGCTTATGTATGTACAATGCGCGATAGCTTGTCGGCTGGGGATGGGTGGAGAAACTTTGTGAATGGAAGGCTCTCTCGGCTCTCTTCATCTACAGTAGAGCATGGATTAGATGGAAGAAGGTAGGTAGTATTTTTCGTTGCTCGGTTAGGTTACTGGCTGAATGCATCCAAACCGAAAGAGGTTTTCCATCATTATACCACCTTACAGTAATTACCTATAGGTATCTTAAGCAGTACTGCTCAAGTACCCTCGCGACCTCGCATGTAGGTGTATGTGCTAGTAGAAGTGCTAGGACCAAAGGCGAAAAGCTTCGCAGAGCTCACTAACTACAATTCTGGTATCAATCGACACCACCGGCAGAGCGGCACGACAAATTGTGTCTGGCTGTTATCGACTCCCCCGTTGCCGGCCGAAGGATGCCATTTGCCTGTAATTCGAGTCCTACAGAACGAATTGATTTTGGGTTGGTGAGGTAAATACCGAATATCATCATATTGTTTGGTCTTGCCCCTGCAGAACCCCTGTTCCCGCTTGACTGCAGCACTGCCTTATTTTGTTAGTTTTTGGTTTCATTCCTCAGCGATGAGTTGTTATTACCTAGTTCTAGCTGCATGTAGGTATTCATTGGGTATGTAACTGGCCGTTGGGAACCAAATGACAATGAATCCAAAGCGCAAAAGAAAGCGACATGGTTGGGCTTTAATTGCCTTGCGATTAGCCGAACTAGCGAGCCGAGCTAGCGACTACCATTTGTCGCGCCGTATTTCGTGTTCAGATTTATCATGAGCTACCTGTGTACTTAGTAGGCTCGGTAGGTTAGAACTTTTGAAGAGAAGGAAGCGTCAGCAGCGTCAGAAAAGAGCATGTAGGTATTTGGGCTAATACCCTCGCGAAGCAAGCCCCTGCACAGGCCTCGCTAGTGTATGGGGTGAATGAATCCTGCAGTGTCATTGGCTCAGAGGATAAAGCTAGTACCGATTCCTTAGGCCACGGTGGTCCCACTCTGGGGTATCGGGATGGGTCCCACAGCGGCTGTGCTACACTCATTACATCACACCAGCGGATTGGTACGATGCTCTGACAGCTCTATGTACATACAGTAGGCACTGACATGGATGGGGGAGCAGCTGGAGAAGCACCTTGTCGCTTCCGCTCACTATCCAGCATTCCAGCATCTCCGGTACTGCTCGGATGCATTTTGAAACTCAAATACTACAAATAGAAAGCGAACCCCTCCCCTTCCCCCCCCTTTCACTCTTTGTTATTCCCGCCATCCTGATCGTCGTCGTAAAGTGGTATATTTCCATCCTATATACTACCCCAGCTCTCTCTTCATCCCCGTTTTCTATAATCAAACAATTCCTTGGTTAATCAATCAGTCAAACCCATCAACCCACAACACCAGGCTGGCCACCAACAGCTTGACTAATCTTATACGTATGGACTCGCACACCGACAGCAGCATGTCGACCGCCGCAGGAAAGACGCCAGACAAAGGCCAAGCCAACGGCACCTCGGCCAACGCCGCCCCGTTCCGTGCCCAGGCCGCAATGACGGTTGAGCGCCCGCGCCAGGAGGATCTGCAGCAGAGCTATGCGAGCATCGTCGACAGCAACGCCAACCCCGACAACTGGTACGGCTCTATGATCAATGCCTTTGGCGCCTGTATCGGCTCGCTCGGTGCTGTCCCCTGCTGCATCTGCTGCCCCAACCCCTACAAGCAAGTTCACCAGGGTAACGTCGGCCTCGTCACCAAGTTCGGCAAGTTCTACAAGGCCGTCGACCCCGGTCTAGTCAAGATCAACCCCCTCAGTGAACGCCTCATCCAGATCGATGTGAAGATTCAGGTTGTTGGTATGCTCCCTCCCCCCTCCCACCTTAGATCCTGGAAATATTCGACCTCTTGGCTGACTGTCGCAATCCACAGAGGTCCCCCGACAAGTTTGTATGACCAAGGACAACGTTACCGTCGACCTTACCTCTGTTATCTACTACCACGTCACCAGGCCTCACAAGGTCGCCTTCGGCATCCAGAACGTGAAGCAAGCTCTCGTCGAGCGCACACAGACGACACTGCGACACGTCGTCGGTGCGCGTGTTCTCCAGGACGTCATCGAGCGTCGAGAAGAGATCGCCCAGAGCATCTCGGAGATCATCGAGGACGTAGCCTTGGGCTGGGGTGTTCAGGTCGAGAGCATGTTGGTCAAGGACATCGTTTTCAGCCAGGAGTTGCAGGGCTCGCTGTCCATGGCTGCCCAAAGCAAGCGTATCGGTGAGAGCAAGATTATTGCCGCCAAGGCTGAGGTCGAAAGCGCGAAGCTCATGCGCCAGGCCGCCGACATCCTGAGCTCCGCACCCGCCATGCAGATCCGTTACCTCGAAGCTATGCAGGCAATGGCTAAGTCGGCTAACTCCAAGGTCATCTTCCTGCCTGCCGCCAACCAAACCATGCCTGGCTCCCCCGCATTCAACGCCGCCATGTCCGACGTACGAAAGGATTTCGCCGAATCAAGTGGTGACGCCGAGAACTTTGGCTCTAATGGTGGAGGCTTCCAGCAGGCCATGAATGCCCGAGTTATCGAGAACATCTGATTTCCTGACTTGACGACCATGTGATGTGATTTTATTCTTTTTCTGTTTGCCTCCGACTGCCAAAACATCCAAAATGCTATTGTTTTGATTGAATAGCATCGAACTTTGTTCACCGTCGGGGGTTTTCCTAGTTTACGGTAATGGATTTGAGGGTGGTCCTGGTCGGAGTGAAATACCCCTTGTTTGTTGCACTTACGGATACCCATACCCCGTTTCATGGATACCCAAAATCGTTCGTTAGCAGAGAAAGTGATGAGTGGAAGAGGAAGTGGTTTTCGGGTATCGCGTCGCTGTATCTCATGCCTCGACATTATATCATAATGAACTTGTATAAATTTGCCTCATGCTCTCTCGTGTAAATGGTGTTATTAGTACAGGACTAAACTTTCTTCAGAGCGGCAACCGGAGTAGAACCGTCATTCCAGCTTTCAACATGAATCGATAGGATAGCAAAACATAGTTCTCCGAGCTCTTTTGCTCCAAAACATTCTGGGTATTGATGATAATATAGATCCTCGATCTTGCAAGATCATCGCTTCAGCGCTTAATCAAAGCCCTCAAAGTCACCTTCTCCACCACCAGTTTCTGCATTATTACCATACTTCTGTTGGTTTTCCTTACGGACCGCGGCAAGCAACTGCGCGAGATCCATATCTTGGGCCTTCTCCTCTTGTGTCATCTTCTCCTTGCGTTCAGCCTCCCGCTTCCGCTGCCTCTTGTCACGGCGCGCAACCCTTGTGTCCTCTTGCTCTTGCTTGCCACTCCAGGCCGCGGCGTTTCGTTTACGCTTCGCCCGGTGCGCCTCCGCGTCTGTTGGGTCTGGAGCCTCGGCATTCAACGCTTCCAGGCGCTGCTTTTCTCGGGTTTTGTTCTGGTATGCATAGCTATCCCAGTCCATATCACAACCTAAGGAACGATCCCCTTGGAAGCGACGGGCTTCTGGCATTTTAGGGAGTCGGAGTAATCTTCAAGTTGAGTTAGTCGTCTATATGTGTCTAGAAAAGAGTCCTAGGTTTAAACTCACCCCCATCCATTACCCAACGCCGCCCAGTCAAGATCGCTTGTGCGGAAGATACTGTTTTCTAGGTAAGTGATTGCACCCCAACGCAAACGGAGCGAGAGCAAAATACCTGCTAGCTGTATGTTTACTATAACTATTTCCGATGTTAGCCTTAATGGTCAGCAATTATGGGGCCCAAGGAGACTGGAATTGGAGATCTGGAGATATCTGCCGGGAAGAGCATGCGCCTTTGTCCATCTCCGCCCCCTTTACATGATCTAGGTATCGCTTACCTTCTCACCCAACTGACAAAAGCCTTTTGTGCCTTATCATACAGTGCTCTGTCCTTTTTGACAATATCTCGTATTCGTGAAGTCGTTCGGTCTGCTTCGGAGTCGGAAATTGTAACGTCAAATTGCGTAAATGGCGTGATCGGTGTTTTTCTAACGTCTAGAAATGTGATATAATCGCTCTCGTTGGGCTGTAACAAAACTAAAAAATCAATCAACATTGGTTACACCTATATACATCCACCTAGATTCTTGAGTTTGTAAAAAGGTGGCCTAAAAATAGGCACTGTCCTGGGTAAGAAAAGAGGCAAGGAAGGGTGCATTGATATACTGACCGACTGAAAGGCCTTTTCTGCCTGCTCGGCCAGCTCGTCCACACCGATGTAAAAAGGTTTTAGGGTCTTTTGACGGCAAAGAGTCAGTAACAATTAGGCGAAAAATCTATGTGCTTTGACAACGCCGAGTGTGGAGGCAGATGAGTCTGATCTAGCAATCTTTGCTGCCGGTGAGGGCTAGGCAATAGAGGGGTTCGGAAACAAACCTGTAGGAGGATCGATTTGTAATACAAAGTCGACGGCAGGGAAGTCAAGTCCTATAAGCGCCAATGATTAGTTATCTCATCTAGAATGGAACTCCTAGAGTTCTGGAGCAACTAGAGACTGCGGCTCAAGATCTGTGCACGCAAACGTGACTGGGCTGGATTTTGGAGAAAACATAAGTGTCTCTAACCTCTTGCCGCGACATCAGTAGTCAGAAGTATAGATGGCTCCGTAGCGTTTAAGAATTTCGAAACGCCCTTTTCTCTGACTTTTGCGTCTTGTTTTCCATGTAGTATATTGAGTTGAAAGCCCTCTGGTAATAGCGCTGGAAGTAGATGAGAGAAATAATCTACAGCTGCGCATGTTGATAAGAAAATAATACTTCTTAACGGTCTTGGTTCCAAATTTTGGAGCAACTGAACAACTGATGGCAGCTTTTTTTGAGATTCAGTAACGAGGTATGTCATTTGGAGACTTGCAGGCGTTTTCCGTTCTTCGATGACATCTCCTGATTTGGTTTTCACTCTGACCGAAATCTTAACTGGATTTCTGAGGCCGACTCGAATGATTTCAGAGACAGCTTCTCCAACACTAGCAGAAAATAACCCAGTTCTCCTCTGTTTTGGTAACCGCGAGAGGATCCCTTGCAGGTCGGCCTTGAAGCCTAAGTCTAACAGGCGATCTACTTGGAATTAGCAACTGCCAGCGATGTTGGAATCTCATTTCGAGTGATCGAAAATGGACTTCGATGCCTAGGGCTAGGTTACTAGAATTAACTCACTACAGATGTCAGCATGAGACTAGACGTGTCATCCAGGAACAAGAATTAAAAGTTGGTTTAGGAATACTCTCATACATACCCTGCCTCATCTAACACGAGCATTTCGAAACTTGACTGGGGACAATGAACATGGGGTGAAGAAAGGAAATCATTAAGTCGCCCAGGGGTTGAGATTACAACGTTAGGCGAATGCTTTAAGAAGAAACTCAGATCCTGGGCAGGTGATATGCTGCTACCTCTGCCGCCTGAAAGGAGCTGCGGAATGATCGCTGGAGAAGTTGTGCCTGTTGGAGGTCATTGGTTAGAAATAGTTTGCAATACGTATTGAACTTATCTCTGGGCGGTTGTGTCGAATACGTTTAGGAGAAATGAATAGTACACCAAGGCAGTGGAGCATTAGGCACCGAAAAACACGACGACACATACTAGGTCTTTTTTCTTCGTCCGATAAAAGGTAGGGTGCAACTCCCGCAGAAGCGGGATGGAATGCGATCAAGTCGGTGAGAGTCTTATGAATCTGGATGGCAAGTTCACGAGTTGGTGCAATCACTATGGCTGCAACATGATGCTTCTTGGTCGGCTCCTCGAGGCGAAGTATGCGATGTACCAGAGGAATCAAAAAGGCGAGCGTCTTCCCACTGCCTGTCACGGCCTCGACTACCTGGTATCGTCAGTGCCGGGCATTCCATGACCTGGCGCATCCACCACAATCCAACAACACATTCAGGGGTCACGAACCACATCCTTGTTTCCCGTGCCCATCAATGGCCAAACACCTGTGATCGTAAGTACAGAACTTTAGTCCAGAACCCAGTGTAGTTGACGTACTTGCTTGAACCGGGGTCGCCCGGGCAAAACCCATTGCCGAGACAGCATCGAGAGACCAGTCTGGAAAACCGAGTGAGGTCCAAGCTCGGGGGTCACTCTTCGCTGGCTCGGTTTCGGGTGCCATTTTTCAAAATTAAACCAGCAAAGTAATTGTATAATTCATTATCTTCGGCTCTTCGTAAGAATGTGGATAACAAGCGGAGTATAATGAGATGCACCCCTTATTCGCTGTTTACTCGTGAGTGAGTGAGTAGGATGAGCAGCAGAGCCCATGGAAAATTTAGGCGGTGTAGTGAGGCAATATGCACGCTATGCGTTTATCTGGATTAGGTAATTATCTTAGCTCGGTCCTCGGTCCCACTCACGGTCCACAGTCCCTTTTCGGGAAGCATACAGTACATCGGTAGGTTAGGTACTTAGGGGGTGGTACCGGTACCTGCAATCGCTAGAAAATTGATAGCAGACAATAGAACGAACTTTGCAAAAGCTCCTTCAAACAAATAAAAATATGCCCATGATAAATATCGGTACATTTTCAATGAACTGAGAAATTATGCTGTGCAGATAGGGGGGGTGCAGACTTTGGTTTCGACGCTATGAATGTCATAAAGAAGGAGAAAGGGGTTGTCCACTTAGTAGTCGGCTTAGTTGAGGTGACAATGGCCGCCAAATGTGTTTACGGTTATAATCGCAGGACGATTTTAACAATGTAATAATATAGCTAAATGTAAATATATGATGTTTCGTTCCCGTTAATTTGAGTTTCCTAATCAATAGCTGTCAAGATAACCTAAACTTCATTGGCTCTACTCCCAGCAACACACCTGCATGCATTCGCCATCCCGGTGCACCAGTCCATTATAGCAGGGTCTCTATACCGGACTGACTCACCGGCGAAGCCAGGGCTCGGAGACGGCCCCACCCACTAACAACTTACAACCATACGGATGTTAATAATATGACTATTTCTAGAGCTCTACAGGAGCGTCTTCGCTGGGAGTCCTCTATCTAGTTCTTTACCCTTCACTCTCAGCGTAGCAATCAGAATATACCTAATTGCGAAACTCTGTAGTTCATCATGTCCGCCCCTATTTCCAACTTACATGAAGAGTCCGTCGCTTCCTGGACGACAAACGCCGCCTACTGGGACAATGGCATCCAGGACGGTAACAAGTATTGGACATGCTTGCAGAGGCCCGCACTTGAGCGCATGATTCCGTTCGGCTCTCAGACTCAGGTCCTTGAGCTCGCGACAGGGAATGGACTCGTGGCACGCTTCCTTGCTGATAAAGGGGCCACGGTTCTAGCCACGGACATTAGCGATGAGATGCTGAACCTCGCGAAACGTCGTAAGAATCCTCAGCACCAGGGGAAGATCTCTTACCGAAAACTGGATATCACGAGTTCAGAAGAGTTGAGCGAACTGGCTCGTGAAAATTCTGCAGTAAGCTCATCAAAATCAATTTGTCAAGACTTCTAGATCATGTACAAGACGCGAGGTAGAGAACATGCCTCCTTGTGAAAAATAGAGGCTAAACTTGGGTGATCTGCTCAGGTCGATGGCTTCGACGTTGTCATCATTAACATGGCAATCATGGATATCTCTACTGTCGAGCCGCTGGCCGCTGCGCTTCCAAAGTTGCTTAAAAAGGATGGCATGTAAGTTCTCTGTCCCGTATATCACAATAGTTTGATAAGTCACAGCATTCGATTTCACACATGATTATAAAATACAAACCTCATATAATATCTGTCTTATTTTAAAATTACCTCTAACACACCTATTTATCCTTCTCAGTTTTGTCGCTACATTGTTACACCCAGTCTTTTTCACATCTGGCGCACGACGAAGTTTTCAGATCATGGATAACGGGCCAAATGGGAACCCGGAGATCATTCGGGCGAAGACTATTGAAAAATATCTCGACGTACCGCCATACTATGGTGCTGCATTGCACGGACAACCGGCACAGCAGGTCAGCGAGCTTCATAAATCCATTTTGTACTCGATAAAGCTGTAAAGTAATTTGGAGTTTATTGACTAGCATAGGTCTACTTCCACCGTCCTCTGCATGAGCTATTCTCCACATTCTTCAGGGCTGGCCTCGTCATGGATGCTATGGAGGAGCCAGCTTTTACTTCGGCAGACGGTACGCCCGAACGCCTTGAGGCTCATTCGAATTTCACACAACTTCCTGCTGTGCTTGCTTTCAGATTGAAGAGGGCTGTTTAGGAAAACAAAAGCATCTGTAAGAAACGAAGTGCGCAGATACTACTGAATTTTTGGGATGACAGTCAAGACTAAAGATCAAAGTACGTGATAGTGCAAGAATTATAACACAGCAAAACATATTGTTGTTTACACCTAGCATATGGTATTAGTGCATCAGATATCCTCTTTGAGCAGACCAGCTGATCCAAGCTCTTGGTCTGTACATTCCCAAAGTCTTCTAGATAGATCGATGTCCTTTGCGTAATTGGACTCTTTGTCCGGGACTCCCACAGGCTCGTAGTATTTTCCGCTTACTACATTGGAGCTCGTCGCGGCCCAAAGATGGGTTTTGATGCCAACTGACACCGGCACGCAGACTAAGGGGGCGAGGGGTGCCGTCAGACGAACCAATAAGCTCTCTTTACTTAGAGTGGTAGCCATGCCTGTAAGAATCCTTCCCGGGTGGACTGCAGCTATTGTCAAGGATGGATGACGCTGCGCTAGCTCACGAGCGAGGCCAATGAGGGCCAGTTTACTCTGACCGTATCTCTGTGCATAAGACTGGGAGCGCGGTGTATACGGATTAGTTGGTTATCGCAAAAGCAACTTAAGAGCGGATGTACAGAAAGTGATGACTATAAGCAAACAAAAAGAAAAAGAAAAAGAATCGTACCATATCCGTACAATCGGTCTTCAGCTTATCAAACTGAATCCCCCCAGCTGGTGCAACTGCATGTCCTTCGCTTGAGACTACAACGACGCGGACGTCGGCGCCGGGGTGCTGTTCTACTGTGGACAGCATTGGCGGGAGGAGGAGCCTCGACAATAGCGCGTGGCCGAGGTAATTGAGACCGAAGTGCTTCTCATATCCTTCCTTTGTCATTCCTGTATTTGCGCTGATGATGCCCGCATTGAGAACCAAAATATCAAGTCGTTGCTCCTGAGCGAGAAACTCAGCCGCACACTGTCGGACGCTTGCAAAGACAGTCAGATCCAAGTCGAGAAAGCGCACTTCAGTGGTTTCATGTTCGCTATCATTACTAGACGGTCGGCCACCTTGGATCTCCTCCTGGATACGTTCGATGACCTCGTTCTTGACTTTGGCGTCACGCGGCAGATCAGCGACGTAGATACGGGCAGGGCGGCCATATCGTGCAAGCTCGACAGCCGTTTGCCGACCGAGGTCTCCTGCAGCTCCGGTAATGAGCACGACTTTCCCTGACAAGCTCGGGATGTCGCGTGCGGGCTCGAAGGAGCGTTGCCCTGTGTTGCTGGACCCAAAAAGGGTAACACGAGCCATCTCCATCAATTGAGACATGTTGGCAACGGTAACAGACTGGAAACAAGCAACAGGCAGAATAGAAATTGTCCATTGCTTACTTGTAAACGACTTTAGTGTTAGCGTTACCTAGGTCGCGTTAGTGTTGGGGCGCAGCGCGTCTGAGGAATCAGAGTTGCTGATAGGTGTCAACGGCGTGCATGCTAGTCACGAAGCCGTCGCACCACCACGATAAGTCGCCTTTAGGTCCTTCGTGTGACAACAAATGTCATACAGTACCGCATACTAGCAGTCCTGGCGCTTAAAGAATCTCAATAGACAAGTTTAGTTGATCTCCACAATGTCGAGCATCCCATACCAAAGTCTCTACCCCTCTATGGAAGAGTCTATTAGGCGTCAAGTCCATGGCATAGCGTCAAGACTTTATACGCAGGCAACCCAGAGATCTCAACAATAAGATGCCTTCCCTGAAAGCTAACTGAGAAATTCATGAGGCTAAAGACAGCATCGTTTTAAAGCTCTCATCAGTTATTTATTTTGGCTCTAAATTCTGAAACCGCACTGTATTCTGTTCTGCCATCCTGGGGGTTGATAGATTTTCCGTTCAAGACGCGGATAATCATAAAAGCAGTTCAATCATAAGAACCAATTCGTAATTCAAAGTTGGATCCGGTTAGCTGCCACGTCAGACTACAACTTCAACAATATTTTTTTTTTTTTTTTTTTTCAAAAAAGATGGGTGTTCACTCCATCTGGGACCTAATTACAGCGCCGAAGACGGTATTGTATGTATAATTAATGGCTATACGAACGACACTGTGCTGCTGGCGGAAGTACCGTAACTTATTATTTATTAACATATATGTCCCTGGCTGTCAAAAAAGGACGTCGAATGAAGATATCCCGCTAAGGTTCAAATAGTTTTTCTTATGTGAAACTCCGTTCAAGATCAAATTATTGAGTCAAATATCACACTATAAAGCAAAATTGAATGAGCAAGTCTATTTTTAACGACGTCAGCAGCGTCTGACATTACCATCGCAGTGGGCTGACCACTCACTGCAATTCGATGAGAGCCAAAGGGAGCCCATGAAATTCCGCTGATTGAAAAGAAGAAAAAATTATTGGATTCTCAACCTGCGACCTGCTTTCAATCCAACAGCATGCGTGCTCACTTCTATCAACGAGGTGCATGAACTATCATGCAATGAGCCGCACATGCAGTCGTCCAATATGCAGTGGTCGAACGTGCAGTAGTCTAATATGCAGCAAGGTTCGTCGGGCCGTTCGGATTGCGCCACTCCATTGACTTGACATGTTGTAAACAAGGAGTGTGGTATCGGTTGCATTATACACAATTATATAAGACCAACCTCTCCGCATAGACTCCTCTAGCCAGTGATAATTATCATTTTAGATTTTACATTACTCCTTAGAAGCGATCTAAAAAATGCCAGCATCTGCGGAACCCGCAGCCCCTTTTGACCTCACAAAATTCTTCAATGTGATTGACGGGAGCACGTCGGATGCACCTGGAGAAACTCGAAGGGTTATTAATCCCTCGACACTGGAACTCAACCCAGAAGTGCCGTTGAGTACGTTAGACGATGTCAATAGGGCCGTTGATAGCGCTCTGAAAGCAGTCACCCTTTGGTCCGCCATTCCTTGGAACGAACGCGCCAACGCAGTGCGGAATTTCGCTGATGCGCTGGAGAGTAATGAGGAAGTTTTTGCGGCGCTGATTACAATGCAGCAGGGGAAACCAGTGAGTACCATACTGCAGGAATAAGTTCAGGTTTAGGTAAGCCAATATATAGACTGATTTTCGATTTTCGATGCTTTAGCCCATGTGGGCTCATAATGAGATCTCTCTAAGCGTCCAGTGGCTTAGAGAGTTCTGCAACATGTCACCTCCAGGAGTTGTCATCGAAGATACAGAGGAGTGCAAAGTCACTACACGCTACACACCTCTCGGTGTCGTAGTTGGCATCGTACCTTGGAACTTTTCCATACAGCTAGCATGCGCCAAGATAGCCCCTGCGCTACTTACCGGAAATGTCTTCATTTGGAAGCCATCGCCTTATACGCCCTATTGTAGCCTGAAGGTCGCTGAATTAGCTTCACGTTTCTTCCCAGCCGGTGTCCTCCAAGCATTGAGCGGGGACGACAGCCTTGGCCCATGGCTGACGCAGCATCCAGGGGTCAACATGGTTACCTTTACGGGCTCCGCTGCTGTGGGCAAAAAGGCCATGGAATCTTGTAGCAAGACGCTGAAGCGCGTCACACTTGAGTTAGGTGGCAACGATGCAGCTATCGTCTGCGCTGATGTGGACCCGGTTCAAGTTGCTAGTGAAATAGGCTTCATTGCCTTTGCCAACTGTGGTCAAATCTGTATTGCTGTAAAGCGGGTGTATGTTCATGAGTCCGTGTACGACACGGTGTTGGCTGGACTAGTTGCATATGCGCGGAGCTTAAAGATCGGACTCAACGACGACTCGTCCCTTGGTCCACTCTCTAATCAACCTCAATATGAGCGCGTTAAGGGCCTGCTGGAGGATGTCAAACAGACTGGCCTGGTGGTCGCTACTGGGGGTACGGAGCCTATTTCCGATAAAACAGGCTACTTTTTAGCCCCTACGATCGTCGATAATCCGCCAGACGATGCACGGATTGTTGCTGAGGAACAACTTGGTGAGTGGCCCCTTAGCAGCTCTGACAATCCATCTACAGATTTAGCCTAACTTGGAAATAAAGGACCTATTTTACCCGTCATGAAGTGGTCCAATGAGAAGGACGTGATCCAAAGAGCAAATGCTACTGAATTTGGCCTTGGGGCTTCAGTATGGACTCGAGACTCCAGCCAAGCTGACCGAATGGCTGGTCAACTCCAGGCCGGGAATATTTGGATCAATGCCCATGCGGCATTGCAACCAAGCACACCATTTTCAGGGCACAAACAAAGTGGGCTGGGCGTGGAGATGGGTGATGATGGCTTGAAGGCCTATTGCAATGTCCAAAGTGTTTGGAACAAGCCAGCTTGACTACCTAAGTAGTCGGGTCCCGACTTCTACCCAAAACAGAGTTCACTTTTCCAGCACAGTATCAACCGCCAGGGCCTGGTCCTCTTCTAAAGATGTCATAGAGTTAATTCAAATGCAGAATTTCATTACTTCATACAATTACAAAAGCCCCTTGTCACATCAAGGGTCGTTTTCCTCGACCTCCAAGTTGGGGTTCTCGTTCCCTAACCAGGGGTGGAAGAACGAATGCATCGCATCATATCTTTCCTCGGGAAGCCACCAGAGAAAAGCCCGTAGAAAATCGATGAACAAGTCTTTCTCTTCCCCAGGCAGAGCCCTAGCAAGTGACTCAAGTGTCCAATTCGAAGGGATAGGTACTGGACCTTTCCATTGTCCTAATATAACTGTTAGATTCCAAACAAGTGCAATAAAGCTCTTGAAAGAGGTATGGCCTACCATCTTCATTCCAAAACTTTGATGCCTTTTGGCTCCTTTTGACAAACTCAGAAGGAGGTGGACCAAGGAGAGCCGTCATTGCTGCAAGATGGTGTGCATCATTCAGTTCTGGAGATTCCTTGTCATAGATACTGAATAGAGGCTCTTCTTCAAGGAGATCCCATGCCTATTAGGTTCATGTAAGCAGAATGGAATATTAAAAAAAAAATAGAGCTTCTCGTACCATGAGTCCTACACTCCAAAGATCTACACCATTACCCCATTCCATATCAAGAATGATCTCTGGTGAGCGATATTGAGTAGGCATAGCATACCCGAGGTGACTTTTACCTATGCGCGCCTGTCCAAAATCACAGATAGTGAGAGGGCCCGCACCTCCCAGCACTATCTGGGAGGTGTAAATAGTACGTCCGTGCATCACTTTCCTCGCCGACGGTCTATTTAACTCGCTTTCTTCTATTGCAGACATAATAGACTCGTCTGTAACAGAAACAAGCAGGTTATCCAGATGGAGGTCTGTTCACTGACGATTAATATCTGCAGGTAAACCCAAACATATATTACTTACCAGTATGGATCACCTCTATGTCATGAAGATATAATAAACCAGTCAAAACCTGACTCAGAGCCGCTTTAACAAAATCCGGATCAAACTTCTTGCCTTTTCGTGCTCCCAGCAAAGATTGCAGACTCATCTTCAATGGAGTCATGACGAAAACGTCATGAACGCCATGTGGTCCATTTAGCTTGAAGGAAGCTTCAAGCCGTCGAACGTATTGCTGGGCATTTATGTATTGATCAGCAGGGACACCAGCCAGATGGCGGTATACCTCGAGTTCCTGGTTGTATTGCAAGGTATTGATGTGGACTTTGAGTGCCCAAAACTTCCGGGTTATCAAATCGCGGGCGAGCCACACAGTTGAGGTTGTTCCATATCCAAGCTTTGCAGCTACTTGATAATGGCCACCGACAACCTCCCCTATTCGCATCGGATAATATTCCTTGCTTCGATAAAAAGGTAACCGCTCTTCTTCAACCTTTTCCGCCGGATTAATCACCTCAAACCCCGTGGTCGGGAACTCGCGCGGCGCGGATACTGCTGCTGGGCTGGGAATATTTTGTACTGATGACATGGCCCGTCGCAACAATAATAAAGATGGGCGATCAACTGGCCGCAAAGCTGCGCAAGCGAGAGAGGAGCGGACTGCTCGACGGGCAAACATGTTAACTCTAGACCACAGAAAAGATGTTGTTGGGAGGTGACAATGTGTCAAGTGGAACCGGCTAGTCTGGTTTTGGTCTGTTATGTTAGGACATCAGCGTCCAAAAGTGACATTGCATATATGGAATGAATACCTACTTTGAAGAGTAAAAGTCTTCTAAAACATAATAGTATATATCATTAAGCTTTTCTTAATTATTATAAGCTGTATGAACCTCTTAGAGGTTGTGTTCTTTTATTCCCATTCTCATTAGCTTGATCCAATGCTGCTAGTAGGCTTTAGGCTTTCACCAAGTAGTCGAGCGTTGATGCTATGTTGAACGCCGTTCGACAGTTGAGCAGATAAGTTGTCAGGAGTCATAACAGTCTTGCCGATGAGATACTCATTCGGATAAGTTGAGTTAACTATACGACGCGGGGTGCGACCTTATTTCACGTAGTATAATACGTATGACTACCGTCTCACTAATTGACCGACTCAAATCGGTGCCATTGAGTGTATGGTGTGATTTGTGATGCTACCTATGCTCTGACCACCATGTAAGTTGATTTTCCATGTATTATACCTGCATCACCTGATTTTGTCGCGACTTTGAGTATCTGTGGGTGAAGGCTCGCTAGATTCGGTTGCACGCGCAGTAGGAATGGCAGCATTTGGCATCGTAAATATGGAAAGATTCTCAAATCTAATGCCAGGTGCCATGCGTTGAATAGCTGGACTTGGGAGTTGGAGAGGTTGAAGACTCCCCGGGGTATCCAATTCGACACCAAGCCCCACACCTTCTAGTTCACTAATGCTTTGGTGAGGGGTTGTCGTTTGGCTCATGCCTGGTGATAATGAAGAAAATACAGAAGCAGGATCAGGACTAGCTGACTCGACGTCCATTTCAACGACAGCTCTACGAATAGGAGGGGTTGCGTAAGCCTCGTAACAAGCGTTGATAAACTTTTCGCGAACTGGCAACTATCAGTCAGGACCAAACCTAAATCAGGGGGACAGAAGGTAATAACTGACGTCCCGTGGACTCGAATTCGATGTCCAGAAACCTGAGCCTGCGCACATATTCTGGCGCCGTCTCTCCCTTGCCTTCATACAATGTTGCAGGGGAGTTGCTCATGGAAGACGGACGCGATCCAGGGGATCCGTTCGAATTCACAGACATCCTTCTCCGCAGCTCTTTGAATGCCGAACTTCTTTCACTTGAACCGGGGCTATAATTGAGATCTGTGTCCTCTGAATAAGGACGCAATATCAATCGCCTCTCCCCTTTTCTCTCTATTTCCCGCCGGAACCATCGCAGACTGTACTCTTCGTGATGATTAGACTCATTTTTGCTGAGGGAAGCAAATGAAAATGTCGGATCTGTGACCTTCTCACTGCGGCCCCAGACCTTCAAGTGGACGCTCATTGCAATGTTCTCTTCTTTGTATTTGTGTATTCGGACCACTTGTACCATTTGTAAAGATTGCCGGACTCGAACTCGGAGCTGGAAGGTCTCACGGTCTACCTTGTGCGTAAACTGGTACCTGAATCTCTCATTCTTCATATTAGAGCCACCAGGTGTCGTGATCTCGAATTGATGCGGCAAGCCTCGCGGTAGGAATGTGACTTCCATCTTGGAATCATTGGGCTTTGTGTAAGGTATTCGCCTATTTCCTGGCGGAACTGACAGAAATAAGTCAGTATTCTCTACAACTGCTGAGGATTAGACATACGAAAGTGTCGAACTTGTATCCCAGAGCTACGCCAGTCGATTATCCGTCCCGTCTCGCCCTCGTAGACGTCATAGGCATCATGACTGAATTGGAAAGTCCTCCCAGTTCCCAATATTCTGCCACAATAATTAGTGTAGAGGTCCATGGTCCGTGGTATCAAAGTACGAACAGGGTTACATAATGTCCAGACGATCCGTTCGACGATGAGTAGGATGCCCGAGCTGTCCCAGCACCAGGATTACACCCTCGCCCGTCGATTGTATCAACATTGGACCCGCTTTCGGTAGTTATGTTAGATATATTGCGTTGGTAGGTCCCGCTGATCGTGAAAGGGAGGTTCTGGATTGCAGCTGGCGGGAGTTCGGTGAGGGAGTTCAACGACGATGTACGGGATTGTGCCCTTATTATAGGCGAGCTATGAAACGTCGGCGATAGCAGCTGTTGACCTGCCATCAAGTTAGCTGATATCATGATACTCGATAACACAGGACAAAGAACCAATTTCTGGTGTCGCATGCCCTGCACTGTTGGCTGGGTGTGGCGATGGATGATTTGAGAGAGGAACTGAGATGGAACCGCGAATGGACTCGACCCTATATCTCTGTTTAAGCTCTACCTGAGCGAGTTGAGTCTCTTTGGTGTGGACTTACAGTACATGAAGCTCATCTATCCTATCAGCCAAACTTCCTATACGCCATTGCTCAAGCTCAGCGTAATGTTGGTCGATCTTCTTGTGGAACTCATCGATTCGGGAGGCATCTGGTCCAACTGTAAGCAGCACTCGCTGCGCTGTAGCACTGCGGCCTGGACTTTCGGACAAGAGGGACTTATAATGTTCGAGAAAAGTTTTGCATTCCTTGAGTGTCTTTTCTATTGACTCTGATCCAGGAAATTGGGTCGTCGATAGTTTGTCGGGCGAGCCAGGTTGTTCGAGGATCTTTTTTAGAAAACTATTAAGTATCTGAAGACGAGCATTGAGATGCCTCAGCCTTCTAGGAGCCCCTTCTGGGCCTACAAATTCAAACGCTATATCACGCCCAAGTTTGAAAACGGACGCAGAGAGTTGAACAACGGAGAGTATGGTTCCAGCATCCATACCAGACTAATAGTAGCGTATTATAGCTAGGTCAAGAGTGTAGGAGCCGCCGAAAAGCAAATGGATATGACTTAGGTGGAGGTACTCCATATACAAATGCTGATACAGCTGGATTAGGTATCAGTAAGATGGACTATGTGGGGAGGTAAGGCAGACCCCGGACTTCGAGCCGTGTTGTCATCAAACCAGGCAGAACACATTCAGATGTGATATTGTACGCACGACTCTGCACCATATGTTAAAGATAGTAACTATCTCGACTATATACGGGTATACGTCCATCCATCATACTACATGCCACCGTGCAGTAATCGTGTCTACTCACCAAGCTAGGTACGTGGCTCGTCACGGGTATTAAAGGAGTTGCAAGGGTACGGTACGAGCACCCAATCAGAACTCGAAGTTGGAGCACGTTTCTAGTTGGAACCGATACCATCATGTAAGAATAGGAACATCTAGGAGGTAACCGAGGGACTAGGTATTTGTAGTACAAATTTCTGCTACGGTACTTATACAGACGTGTGGTAATCGCTGCGCCTATACGCGCAGCCTGCTTGAGCTCCTATGTAAGGCATACTTGAGGGTCGCAATATGGACTGAAAAGGTCTCTTTTACGGCATCATGATGCTAATTATATATAGGGACGCCTCGGAACCAGCCACCGCCACCGAGGCAAACGACTGGGCCAGATGACGCCCTATATACTGTAGCGTAGGTTTATTAAAATGGTATGTAGTGAAGCCAAGACGCTCAAGTTATAGATAGAGGCCCGATGCCCCGAATGAAACATGTAGCATTTCGTAGTGTATATTGAAACGTACTCGACAGTTAAAGCCATTATCCGTAGCGATAGCTATGCGCAGCTATTTCTCAGAACTCCATGCTGGGGCAAGAAGAGTCGCAGACGAGATTGAATATGTAAGTAAAGATACACGATCTAGTAATACCACGACTGAATACTAATGCGGATGATAATAGGACCCTCAGGATCCAGATGCTGCCATACAATCAGTCATAGATCGTCGCGGTTTAGATGGCTTTCAATGGCGGGTATGGTGGGTTGCAGCGTCAGGCTTCTTCACAACATCCTATAGTATCTTTGCTGTCAATGTGATAGGCCCAGCCCTGGATTATGTTTACCAAGGCTCGGATTGTCCACCTAGTTCGCCGCAAACTTCGCTCATCATCAACTTAACAACTCTCATCGGGACCATGGTTGGTGCCGTAGTATTCGGGTTGTTGGCCGATAGGCATGGCCGAAAAGCTGTGTATGGACTAGAGCTTGTCATCGTGATTGTGGCCACGATAGGAAGTATGCAGTCTCAAGTTTTTATCCTCCTTCCGTGACTACCGAGGTAGTGACTATGGAAGCAAATGCCGCCTCGCGGTGGAATTTCTACTTCAACCGTCTTTTGTGTCAGGCGAAGACACAGCCAAGCTAGAAGTGATTATAGTCAATGGCATCTAATTAAGGATAGTAACAACTGCGTCTAATGGAGTCCAAAATTCCATGAACGTTTACGGGTGGCTTGGTTTCTGGCGCACATTGTTAGGAATAGGATTGGGCGCAGAAGTAAGCGTCTTCCCTAAGATACATTCATCGTGTTCGAAATATCATCTAAACTATTTTAGTATACCCTTTCGAGTATAATTGCTGCCGAATGGTCGTCAACCAAGTCTCGTGGTCGGATGATGGCAGCTGTGTTCCTGATGCAATCTGTAGGACAGCTAGCCGCTTACGGTTTTGGTCTCGCAATATTAGTTGGCGTTAGTAAGAACCGAGGTCTCTCGCCCGAAGAAATAGACTGGGAAACGGCCGCTGGGAAGGTAGATGCGATATGGAGAGCCGTTATTGGCATAGGGGCCTTCCCGGCCCTCGTCTCACTTATCCTTCGACGAACGATCCCTGAAACGCCATATTATCTGGTGGAAACTGGTCGGATAACGGATGCCGTCACGGCCGCGGGTCAAGTCTACGCACCTGAAGTTGCCTTACAGCCATTGGGGCACGACGGGATATCCCCTTTCCAGACAGCGTCAAACCGACCATCTGAACAAGGAATAAGCAGCAAAGGTTGGTGGAATGACACGACCGAGTACATTCGTGAAGTCAGGGAATACCTCTCCGAAAAAAGTCGCTGGCGTATGCTCTTAGGTGTAATGTTAACTTGGTGGTTACTTGACTTGGCTTACTGTAAGTTATACCCTGCACGGCATTCATTGTATTCGCCCCCATTAAACCTCGTCAACAATTTGGTAGCGAGGATAGCCTTGAGCTCTAACATTAAGCCTTGAGTGGCTAATATTATTCCTCGAAAGATGGTTTGGGATTTGACAATCCAAAGACGATATCTGCAATTTGGCTATCTACAACCCCTAGCGCAGTTGCCGACAACTTGCCACCTTGCGGTGCTGACGGGAACATCCCGATATATCAGAAGCTCCATGAGAACATGGTCCGGAATATCGCAACGATTTCTAGCGGCACCCTGCCCGGCAGTATCATCATTCTACTTGTCATCGACTACGTCCCAAGAGTAACGTGGATGGTGTGGACGTTCGTCGCACTAGCTGTGCTGTTCGCAGTTAATGGCGGGACATCCTTCATAGCGTTTGAGACGGATAAAAATGCATTAACGATCGTGCTCTACGTCTTAGCTCAGCTCATATTTAACCTAGGGCCGAATACCATGACCTTCATTCTCCCAGCCGAGCTCTTCGGAACGAAATTCAGGGGCACCTTTTACGGGCTCGCCGCGGCTTCAGGGAAGCTCGGAGCCATTACGATCCTCTTAGTTATCAACTATGGTGTATACCAAGGCCGCCGAGCCCTTCCGTTGAGTTATGCCTTCTCAGGGACACTTCTTGGCTTTGTGCCTGCGATGATATTGGGTGCATTCGTGGCATGGGTCTGGATACCCGAAGTCCAGTTTCCGCGGGGTCATGGAAACGAAATCACGAGAGATGAGAACGCGTCGGACGATGGGTTGGACCACGATTTTAAAAGCACCATATTCTGGGAAGAACTAAAGTTACCGAACCGCCCGTTGGCGCAAATCGCGCGGGATCCTGAGAATGGGCAGGCTCTTGGTTAGTACCCCGAAGCCCTCTTCTACCGTTGCTCTTGCATCTTCCCGAGACGTCGCTTGACATCTAAGTCTGTACCGTAATTACTAACCCCGGCGGGCCAACAGGAATCGGACGCAGCTGGAGACGACTAGTCCAACATATTGGAGGCAGTAGGCCGGATAGTGTCACGGCTACGTTGGAATCCGGTGCTAGCAGGCTTTCTAGGAACAGGAGTTCGTTAGAAGCCCCTGATATGACAATCCCACAGCCGGTTAATGAGCAGGAGGCTGAATTGGATTCTGCTGATTTGGGGACGGGACTTTGGGCTCGTCAAAGATGATTTGCGTTCGGATTCGGCAAATGTTAGCTTAACGGTGTGGTTAGAAGGGAGGATACATGCAACATGGCAGGTAGTTGCACATGTGTTCGTGATTGGATCTGGCGAACCCGGTCCTTGTCTTGCTGGGAAGGGGGTTACTTGTGACTTTGGAGCTCCAAGGCTCAAGATGGCGATGGCGTTTGGGTATAAGTAAGATACGATGATTTTCTGGACCTATATGAATTTATCATAGGTAATGCCTAACTCGGAAAGGCGGACTTGAAAATATGACAAAAGCTAAACAAGGTTACTCGATAGTATTCGATTTAGAGAATTATTTACGTTTCTCCCATGAAATGTTGTTCGTGGCGAAGATCATTCGCAGGTGTACATACCTAAGGCAGCCCATAAAAAGCTACCCTGGAGGCAGGACCCCGCTATTAGCACTGCAGTGCTATCACTACCTACCTATATATATATACATACCCGGGCACTTCCCACTCCTACGTCAGCTCACATCTCAAACGGTAGCCCGAACAACCCAACATCTCTAAATGGCGACCCCGAAGCTATTCACAACCGGATCCTACTCACTCTCTCGTCCTTAGAATTTAATCATATCATATCACTTGAAGTCAATCATGCCTTTGTAAGCAGGCCTATCTGCTTCCATCACATATTTCTTGGCAGGCTAATTAATGACTATGAAAACGATAGGCACCTGCTCGGCAAGAAATCGTGGAACGTCTACAACCCCGCCAACATCGCCCGCGTGAAGCGTGACGAGGCCGATGCACAAGCCCGCATCGAAGCCGACGAAAAGCGGCAGCAAGAACTCGAAGCGGAGCGACGACTTGCGATATTGCGCGGCGAGGCCCCGCCCTCACCACCACCACCACCACCAGCGCTACCAACAGACCCATCGTCTGAGCCCAGGAAGCAGCGCGAACACAATGACGATTCAGCCGCGCGGTTCCGAGGAGGGGAGCGTAGGAAGCGCAAACGCTTCGGGGAAGACGACACGGATTTCGAGATGCGGGTAGCGAGAGAACGTACAGACGCCGCTGCCACAAATACCAAGACGCGACTGAGCTCTTCAAACAAGACGAGCAATGCCCCGCTCATCGATTCCAAGGGTCATATTTCTCTTTTCCCAGAAGCAGGGCCGGGAGGCGATGCGCCGGGCGGTCAAAAGAACGAGGACGCGGAGCGTGAAGCGGCCAAGAAGCGTCGGGAGTTCGAGGATCAGTACACGATGCGCTTTTCGAATGCGGCTGGTAGAGATGGCGTCGGCGTTACTACTTCGAGACCCTGGTATACGTCCAGCGATGCCACCGGATCGCGAGAGCTGGCAGCGGCTGAGACGCCTGGTAAGGACGCCTGGGGCAATGAGGACCCGAAGCGCAAGGCGCGGGACGCCGCGAGGGTGGTCGCTAATGATCCGCTGGCGATGATGAAGAGGGGCGCGGCCAAAGTGCGCGATGTGGAGCGGGAAAGGCGGGCTTTGAACGAGGAGAAGGCTAAGGAGCTTAAGCAGCTGCGTAGGGAGGAAAAGGGGCGCGAGAAGAGACGGAGACATCACGACGCCAATGAGCTCGAAGGCTTCAGTCTCGATGTGCAATCTGCGGGGGCTGGGGCTGATGGAAAGCGTGAGCGTAGGCACCGAGAACATCGATCTGGTTCGAGGGATCGCGATGAGCGGCATAAGCACCGACACCGCCGTAGGTCAGATCAGGACGAATATCGTGAACGGCATCACCACCAAGACGACCGACACCAAAGTCACTCTAGGAGGCATCATGGAGACGGGGAGGGGCGTTCAAACGGACCTGGTCGGCGACACTTGGCGAAAACGGATCATTATTAGATTTGCATGGCTTCACAGCATGGCGTTAGGCGAGCAAGTATTAGATACCCCAGACATCGTTTATAAGGCATTACCATGTATTATTGCGGGCCAATTTACCCGTGGATGAAACATTATTTAATGGGTATCACGCAGCCTCCTCTAGCATCGACTGCCTCCGCAGGAATGACAGGCATGGTATCTCTTGCAGTGAAATCAATTCTAGTCCTCCTTCCACGGTAGGCTGATAGCAACCTCCATCATCTTCTTCTCCACAAGCTGCACCAATTTCGGAGCGTCGAGCTGCTTCAGCGTCTCAATGATACGATCAGCCGTCTCTTTCTGCAACCCCTCTCGCCGATCGCTGTAAAGGTCGACACCTTCCTCGGTGAACAGCGTGGGCGCAAACCAGGTCACAGCCCAGCGCTCGACGTCTTGACCGCCCGATAACGGCTGCTCTCCCCAGCCCAGGACCTCCCAGTGGCTGCTCGCGATCACCAGCCAGCCTTTGCCGCGCCAATTCCAGGCGGCCGGGATCTTGGGGTCAGGCTTCTCCGTGCCCAACACGCTTCTGACACCACCCTTTCCGTTGCTCTTCTCGTATTCCACGATGTTGTCGTTTACGGTGGGCGCGTTGCTGTCAGCGGGAGGCGACGTAGCCGAGGCGCGTTCCTGGGGCTTGTAGGTGATTCGCACATTCTGCGAAGACCTCCACATGGAAAGGGTGGAGTGTGTGACGGTCCAGGTACCGTAGAGCCATTCGTTTGATGGGGAGACAAATGGCTCGTTTGACGTCGTCGACGCTTTCGAGGGATCTTGTAGGTATTTGGAGGGCGCACGGAGGCTGATGATGCTCGACGGCGCCTCTGGAGCTGCAGTCACAGGAGCTGCTGCTAGATTGTCCGAATTGTCGGCCATTGCAAGTGGAATTAAACGAATGACAAGAGTTCAAGAAAGACGATGAACGATGCTCTTAATGAGTTCGGGTGTTCAACAAGAGTAAGGACGCCGCGACGTGTAATTTATTTATTTACTCCGTGCTCCCCCAAGCTTGTCGGATGTCAAGTCCGGGCCAGTATCCGGGGGGCTGGTGTTTCAAGGTACCCGCCAATGATGATGTCACATTAAAGATCGGCAGTAATTGGGTACCATTGACCGAGCCTTCTTGTAACGGACTGTGTTGCTTTCACCCTATTATTGTAGGATAACCTAAAGGCCGACTCTTGGCCGCTTGTTCGTTTGGATATCAAAATTCAGGAATAAATCCCCGTGTTTTGCTCATGCTCAGACCATTAAAAAGTCTACGATTTATACCTTAGACATATGTAGAATTTGTACCGTTCAGAAAAGAACCCCTACGTTGTATGTGGGTACACTAAAGCTAGGTAGCCACAAGTCTTTCCCCAGACCAGTCAAGCAGTGACCCGGACTAGACCCCTGTCCCTGCCCTTCTTGTATTTGCCAACTTCGACGCTAATAGATAAGTAGGCAGATCTTTCCAGGCCAGGGCAGTTGCCGCACATCTCAAGCTGCAAGACCGACCGACCGTTCTCCTAGCGCGCAAGACACTTTTTGTTTAGCTGCGACATGTCAGGTCAAAGACCTGCAGCTCACTTACCTACCTACAATACACACCCACATCACAATTCTCACCTGAAACACTTTCTGCTCGCAACGTCGCCATCGCAACTCGCGTCGCCGTCCTAGCTCACCGCCAGTCAGACCTCGAGATCCAGAAGGTCGGCGTTGTTGTGCTGTCATAAAACGATAAGGGGTCCTTCTCGGGTTACTTCGGCCCCTCCGAATTACCACCGCCAAAGTCACATCCGGCACCTAACCCTGCGTGCCGTTGCGAGGGACCATTATTCGCATAGGTATTGCGCTTCGACTCACTCGCCGTTTGCACTCAATCCGGCTTTATTTACTCTCCTCTCTGCTTCTCGTTCCCGTCAAAAATGGGCGACGCCGCCGACGCCGACACCGACACGGCTGCGGCCATGGCTGCGGCCATGGGCTTTTCTAGCTTCGGTGCCCAAAAGCCCAACAAACGCCGCAAGTTCAATCCCAGCACAGACGCCGTTGTCGCCCCGGCCGAGTCCTCCACTTCCACCCTTCCTTTCCATCGGTACAATGACGCCGGCGACTATAACCACAATGGAACCACTGGCTCCAATGCGATTCCTCTGGGCGCGAGAAGGCAAAACGTCGACGAGATCGACCTTGATGATCACGACGATCTCCAAGATCTCCAAGATCTCCCTTCAAGCCACCAAGCGGCCCATCTAACCACGGCGGCTGGTGATAACCCTGGGCCTCACCACCTCGACGCCTCACCCCCATCAGTGCCCGTAGTTGTCGAGCCGGCCGACGTCCTCCAGTCAAGAATTGATGCTATAGTCGACTTTTCAGCGGATGCACATTCTTCCTTACAACCGCCTCCTTCTCCCGCAGTCGGTGCTGGGCATTTGAACCATGGTGGTCGTGGCGGGCACCAACACACGTCGAATCGAGATGACCGGTCAAGCACCAGGTGGTGGGATGACTACTATGACCCCGCCTTCATCATCAATCCTTGGGATAAACTTGAAATAGCCAATGGCTTGGAATCCCGCGGAAGCTGGGTGTCTTGGGAAGAGGCAAAGGCAGCACAAACCTGAGGTTTCCCTTCTCTCTGCTGGGCCTGTTTCGGTTATTTGTGCCTTAGCGTTTCGACTGCTACCTAACTTCGGTCTCGCCTGTCCACAGCTAGGTGCTGAAGGGTCCATGAGTAGAGGTTAATCAAGCGATTTATATCCACGTTCGCCCCACCGAAATCCCTACTGGACACTCCACGTGCTTCATTGCCATTCGACCCAACCAGCAAACAGAGAGCTACACTACTGCTCGGGACATTGTGGGATCACGTGATCACCCTCAACACATACGATGCGCTCCACATACGGTTGGGCAACCTCCACGCGACTATGCATGGATAGTACGATCCCTACATGGACCCCTACCCTTGTTACGGACTAAGGAGCATATTGAAAAGTACAGGTACATTCAGAGTGTCTACAGTGAGGGTACATCGAAGTACGTGCGGCCTGTCGCCAAAAGGGGAATCATTGTATTACCATCGCCAGAAGCAACATGGTCGCTATCCAATCATGGGGGTCGTAAAGAAAGCCTCCAGCAGCCTATGACTACTCCCACCCACGCCGTCGCGGTCCATACGAAACAGGAAAGCTCATAACCCCAGAAGAGGAAAGGTGTGGTCCTTTCGTCTGGGTGGTAGGCGTGACTTAGTTACAAGAAATACCTTGTCCGTCGTTCGCCCCGAGTGTGTCTCTAAGACATCCATGCCACCAGCGGGATCTTACCCGCGTGCCCGTTATGCTTGGTCCGGGACTTGGTAACCTAAGCGCAGATGTACCAGCCCTAGACGCTGCACCGGTCGCACGCATGTCATGCTGTCTCGCATACATGCCTACGCCCACTAGTTACAAGATCATGTACATTTAGCCCGTGTAGCCCCCAGGAAACCTCCCAAGTCGTCCAATCATGAGTTATAATATCCTCCAAACTACCTCGCTGTCCTCATTAGCCCCTCTGATCCTATCGCTGCGCGTCAGCGCGTGTCTGACCTCTCTCCACGTGGGGAGAAAACCGAGCCGAATGCAGGAACAGCATGGCACTCCCGTCCCCTGTTGCTGTCGCTGCCCACACGCCCGGCTGAGGTACCACACCACTGCCGCTAAGTAAAGCAGCGATGGATGGGCGTCTATTTGCCGCGCTGCCGGCACACGTTAACCACCCATGATACCTACATTCCCACCCAACCAAACGCGGTGGAGGGCGTATTGCAGATCCAAAAAGGGCAGGAACCTGGGAGACACCGCCTTGAAAAGGAGGGGGGTGTGCATTCAAAACAGTCCACGCACACGTGGTAGAAGCAGTACGATGGCGCACGCGGCTGATCTCGCATATCGAGATCTTGCATGGTTCACCCGCCCGCTCTCTGCATTAGTGCCCATCTTTTTCCTTTGCTAAAAAAAACTCCAGGAACGCCGCTAGGAAATTGAAATTCCGTGGTCATAGTCAAACGATACAGGTAGAAAAGTAGACTTTTGGTTTGCCGTACATTCGTTACCCCCCTTTTCAACCCTGTGCTGGGTTGTGTAGTGCGGCTCAACACATTCGCACGTGTATTTTGCAAAAATGAGAAATGAGTACTAGCGGGGAGAACTAATACTCGGGCGACGGGTATCGATTCCGCGCCTTTTGGTACTCTTTCGAGTGCTTCTTTTCAGCCTTCTTCTTCATTGATCTAGTTAAAGTTAGTAAAATCTTTGATCGAAACTTTGGCCATGGGATGCGCGGCAAACTCACGAAACTTTCTTTGACGTCCACTCGAGGTTCGTTCGTACCTCTTGTGCATCGCGTACGCCATCTGCGAAACGGGCACGCGACTTGGCTAGACGTGCCTGTGCCTTTGCCTGCAGCTCCAAGAGCTCACGGTGTTTGGCGTTCAGGGTACCAGAGCTGTTCATATCGTGTCAGTGACTATTTTTCGCACATGGAATTAAAGGAGGAACTAACGTCTGTGCCTGCGTAACTAGGCTTCGGTCGAGTGGTAGGGGGTCGAAAGCATCGGCGAACCGATCTTGCATATACTCGTTGAAATCCACACCGCTAGCAGATGCGGCGCTCTCGCCGCCGTAGTAGTAGCAGTTGGGATCGCCGCCTACCATGGCCGAGGGGCCGGAAGAGGCTCTCGCTGCGCTGCTGCTACCACCGTACGAGTAGGTCGCGCCGCCGGACGACACAACAGATGGGTCTGTCGTCTCCGGAGGTGAGACACCGTACGAGGTGTTGTTGTATCCGTAAGGATAGGTGTATGAGGCGTCTGCATCCTTGGAATGGATTGGCACCCCGCCGGCGTAGTACTGGGAAGAGTAGGCAGCCATTTTAAGAATTGTGCTTGTGCTTGAGGTGGAGCCTTGACTTTGAACGGGCGTAGGCTAAGATAACCTAATGATATAAAGTTGAGCTAGGTAGGGGAGATAATGCTAAAGTCTAAGAGGTCTAAGACTTGGAGCCTTTGTGTGTATGTGTGTGTGTATGTGTGTGTGTATGTGTATGTATGTCTTGCGTGTTGGAGGGGAGGCTTGGCCGAGACTGAAGGCGAGATGCTTCTCACGATGTAATTTCGAGAGGAGATCAAGAAGGTTTCGAGCTTGCTTGTGTTGTAGAAGAAGGAGCAGAAGTGATGAAGAAAGAAGAAGAAAAGAAATCAAGTCAACCCGTCGAGAACTCATCCTTTTATACTTTTTTCCCCTTCCCTCTCTGTACCCTCTTCTCAACAGACCGGGCACGGCACCGTCGACTTCGAAATGCCATGAAGGGCAAGAAAAGGAGGCGAAGCGTATACCTAGATACATATTTACTACTGATCTACCTGTGTACGTACTTACATACTAGTTACCTACCTTGATAGACTACATGTCCCGCCTCCTGCCCTCCTATTCGTCCGATCTAGGAACTGACATGGGGCTCAATCAAGATGGGGATGAAATGTAACAAGAGTAATAAATACATCGATAGATAGATAGGACGTAGCCGATACTGGTATGTATGTGTGTGTGTATGTATGCTGTGCTCTAGAACCTCTACCCAACCCTATCCTATCCTACCCTCCCCGGTTGCTTTAGCATGCTTGTTCGCTCGGGCTTTATACCCTGTCCCCTGGTACGAACAGGGTAGGTACACTAGATAGAAACCTGGAACAGGGTAATGTGTGATGAGGATCAATAGATACTCAGTAAACCCATATGGGGAGGGTGGGAAGGGAGGGAGGCAAATAAAGATGTGTGGAGAGGAAGGAAGGCTACAAGCTGGCCTAGTTTGGTCTGATAGGTACATACACATACATACGCACGCATACGGTCTATACTACGGCGAAGTAAAGCGATCCTAGGGTACATGATACATGATACATACATACGTACATGGTCATGGGGAAAGTAAGGGGGGAGGGGGGAAAGGAGGATGAGGAGAAATATCCGGAGCCGGTTAACGAGGAATGGGGGTGGGAAAACGGATCTGGTACACAGACAGAAAGCCAAGTAGATGCAGGAAAGAGATGGAGAGATACATTTTACATGGATGCTTTGTACCGCGTACTCGGGACGCAGGATAAAATAACCGAGGAGTGACAAGAACGAGGAACAGTCACGCCGGAAGAGGGGAAATTCTCGTACACGGTAATAGGTAGTGAGTGACAAAAATAAAGGAAAGGAACAGGAGCATTTTAGATGACTGAAGGCAGCGAGCTAATCCACGAGAAGCTGCGATTTAGGATCGGAATACCCTAGCTTGTCCTAGATACCTTACCTTGAGGTCCCATATACTACTCGACTTGACAACAGCATTTTCGTTTGGCGGTATATGTATATGTATATGTGTACGTATATGTGTATGTGTGGTGTGCGTGTGTGGTACGTATGGAAGTAGTATAGGCGTGTACCTACCGGCGGCACCTCTTCGATATTATTTTCATCCCTTGTTGTATACTACTTTCGTGCTGGAGTGGCCCGCCCAGAACATAAAATTCCAAAGTAGGGTATACTGTAGCGGTGGTGGAGGTATAGTAAGATATGAATACATCACAGTACTCATCCTTGCCAAGCAGATATACATCTATCTTCCTAGGAACAAGAACTAGTCCGGGCTGCTGTACGGTCTGATGAGCTTGTTTCGTCGACAGGTCGTTCATAAACCCATGTGAGCAAGCCAACGTCATGCTCTGCCTTGGGCATTGTTGGTGGAAATGGCAGGTAGGCAGAACCTGCCTATATGGGAAGGGGGTACAACTATCAGCAATATGAGTATACTTGGAGGAAGCCTGCATTGGTGCTCAAGGGTCGTGAAACGATGATCGGAGTGTGTGTTAGATACGGCCTAGGTATCAGGTACACAGGAGAATTTGAGTACGGAGTCTCTGGTGGGTATCAGATGAGGAGCCAGCGAATAAGATGTACCCCGGGGAAGATGGATAAACTAACGAGAAAAGTAGAGTTCTGAGCTGACCGTGAGAAGTCTCCCTGGCTAGGTATGCCTTCAAGTACCCCCGGAAGAGGAGGGGAACTACGGCGTTGGACCAACAACAAAGACAGGGTTTCTATGGTACTATCGAAGGACAACAGTGACTTCCAACGGATTACCGCGTAATACCTGGTTGAACTTGAGGGTGTAGCTATGAGCGGTGTCGGGATTTGCTCTGGGATGAATACCCACCAGATAAGTAGATGGTTTTGTGTATAACGGAGCGTGGGTGGGTGAAAGGACCAGTAGGTTGATCTCGACTATATCACAATCCCACCGCCTCGGTGTCATCCACTCATGTATCTCGTCTAATGTGGAGGGGACCCGGCGATGCGCAACAAGCGCGCTGACGCTAAAAGCCCCAAGTGCGGACGCAAAAGCAGCGGCAGGTTTTTGATGCCGCGACTTAAAGGAGGGGGCGTGTGAGGATCAAATGACTCTTCGTGCTATTACAGAATAGGCTGAGACCCCGTTGGAGGTGCGACGAGGACGGAAGTGGGAAGAACAGGGAGGCAATTAAGCCATCAGACGTCAGAATGGGTATTCTTGTTGCCAAAGCCGCCGGTTACTGGTCAGGTCAGGCAGAGCTGCAGCATGTTGGGCGTTTTGGTGTCATGATGTGTTGTCCGGCCTGGAGCCAGCCAACTAGAGATATTAGTTATTCGAAACTGCCTTTCTGCACAGATCCCTAGTCGATTATCTACCTACCTACCCAGTAGGCAGGCATGCAGTCGGTCGGGAGACAGATAAGGAGATGTCCCTTTTACCTAATAGAGATGCTTTCAGATACATCTCTTGACCCAGCAGGGCCAGCAGGGATGAAAGATCGTGCTCGGGCTGCGTTCAACGTGTGGAAATTCCAAGAATGTCATCCGGGCAATTTTTTGATTGGTCGAAAATGAGAAATTCCATACCAAAGAGGAATAAACAAGTGCGCCAATGCAGATCCGCAGGCCTGTAAAAGAGGGAAGGGAAGGGAAGGGAAGGGGAAAAAAGGAAAAAAAAAAAAAAACCAAACTTGTTAGTCGCGTCGTTCATGAACTCTGACTTGTCCCCCCCGCTCAATTGGGTATTTATTTGTTTAGCCCCTCATCCCATTATGATGTCTTGAGAATAGGTAAGCCGGCTGCCCCACCACCCAAGAGATTCCTTACATACATGTAAGTATGTACCGGTAGCAAAGCGTTATCACACGGGTTTCACAGCGGTCGTCTAAAAGGCCCAGAGAGTCGGGATCATGTGTTTTGTCATGGTACGCGAGCCTGACGCGCGGAGGGTTGCCGTCACCAATAGCGTAAGGGTTATCTCACGGGAACTTGCGGGTTGTACTCTTTTGACGGAGCCTTTCTCGGTATCTGGACGCCTCGCGACGACTTTAGTGTACACATCTTGGTCGCGTTGGAGTCGCGTGGGTACCACGAGCAATTAGATACCAGGTGCGTTGGCTGCCGCGGCGTCTTTTACGTGTCTATGTATGTACATATATTTGACCTCTTTTTTTTTTTTTTTTTTTTTTTTTTTTTTTTTTTTTTTTTTTTGTTATTTTTTTCCTCGGGCAGCTCACCACTGATTGGTTGTTAAAGCATCGATCGCTTCCCGTCTAGTCCACATTTGGCCACAAGCAAGGAGAACTGCAGGCCGGACATCTGGGCCGAAGACTCGCGAGGTCAGCAGAACTGGCCGGTGTCAAAATATTGACGTGGCAAGGTACCTGAGCCGGCTGTGAAGTTCTTCGTAGCGCTGACATCACAAGACGGTAAAAAGCCATATCAAACATGTCGTTCCAAGCACACGCACATGCCAGCCAAGTGCAGACGAGCAACGCCCAAACTTTGGTCGACAGGGTACCCATTAGTTTTAGTAAGGCGCCACTGAACGTCTCGACCGCTAGTTCGTCGTAGCCTACTTTCCGCACAAGTCTTGGGTGTCGGTGTTGATGGTGGTGGGTATGGCCATCATACTGGTCTGCTTTCCTCGATTGCTGACAATTACGGTAGCATCTGGAAAGAGCCCGAGGAACTGCCAACAAGGTTAGAGGAGGTCCTGGGTCGCACGGATAGCCAGTGTTCTAGCAAAACGGACAACCTAGTTTCACCGAAAAAATAGATTGATGCATAAGTGAGATCTTGACCATGTCTAGATCGCCTGCAATATGTCGCAAAAAAGACACTTTGAACGGTGGGGTGGAGAATGATGACTCGCAGTCCAGCAAAGGAGAGAGTCACATCAAGCAACCCAGCAAATTGGGTCCATTCGATAACGTGACGAGTACACTATAAGATAATTTGCAGTAGGCTCATGCCTATGTACCAACGGCGTCTCTGGTTCACGACCTTTCCACTCTTCTAGACTCGTGGCTAAGAAGTATCTTATGTAAAAGAATTAGGGGAATGAATCCTCAGACCAATTCTTTTCGTGAGACAAGGGAGATCAGCATTCGTTAAGTCTTGACTGATAGATACAGAATCTAGCGATGATCTAAGCCGAGATGAATGTTGCTGTACATCGAACGCCTAGAGTGATAGGGGTCACGCCATGCATAAGGCAGAATATAGATTGCTGAAGGATCCTTGGTAGGGGCTACAAAAAGGTAGGTATCACGGCAGATGAACTTGGAAAGGGCTGATGAGAAGAGAAATCCGGTCGGTGGAGTGGCTGTACAAGAGAAGGGTATTTGGTTGGTCGTATGGAGATCAAATTACCTCGGAAGACCAAACCGTCTTGCATACATTGAACTCGATTTGATGATGGGGCGCTTTCTTATAGGACAAGAAGTGCAGTAAAACCGAGCCGGCTTAGAGAGAACCCGGGATGGTTTGCGGTGGACGTGGCGGATGCAACCGGTAACCCGGGTGTTCCCAAGTTTCTGTTGTTCAGTACGCCTTGACAAGATGCGTATGCAGGGAAATGGATTCCCGACTTTCCCATTTACAGAAAGTGGCAATTCGTCCCGGCTGTTGAGTCCTTGGCCAAGTCAGCCGAGAACGAGGCCGCCTATGCCGTGTAATTCGCGACTACATAACAAGGTTGCCGTGCCGTAGGCCTCCAAGTACAAGGCTTGGTCTGTTCACCTGTATTGACATGATTCGGCCACGCTTGTGGTCAGCCGATACGATTGAACGATGTGTAATGAATCTTCACATATCACCTGCTGCAGGATTGCGGGCCGTCCAAGTGAGATGAGTACTGAGTGGAGGTTTAGTAATGCTTCGCCAAGACTGACAATTTATGTCAGGTCTAGGACCAGCAACACATGCGCTCTGTCAATCATGTAGTTGAATGTGTCCCTGTCGGTCACCGTGTCTAAAACTCATGAGCCACCTATCAAGGGGTACACCCGAAACCTAGTATTGGCTTCGGGCGTGGGTTGATAGCTCAATCGCCCAATAACTTAATGCCTTGTGAAAGTAGTCGCGCTCTAATCCGTTAACCCCCTTAGCCGAATATCTTCAGAAACCCCCAAATGCCCAGGCCGCTGAGTACTGGTATCGTCAAGTTATCATCCCACCCAAACAAGTCAATTACCTCGCTTCCAGCGGCTACTAATCCTGACCATAAACTCATAACACCAACGGCAGCAGGGCCCGTCAAGACGGCAGATTCGTCAAGCCCGAGTAGATTTGTCACTGCCGCAGGCAACTGTAATACGCCCCGAAACATGAAAGGATGCTGGTCATCACCGGGAAAGGGACCGGTCCGAGGTGCCAAAACTCCCCAAAACCAGCTAGCAGTGATAACCCCAACGAGGAAGGCGGCCGTGGACCCTGCCAAAGACTTGCCGCGACGGAGCCTGGGAGTATACCGTCCATACAGTCGCCCAAAGGTGCTGGCAGCTGTGTCGCACCAGCTTAGAAGCATGACTGCGACGACCGAGACATCTTTTGGAAAGAATCGCAAGACGATCCAGGCTCCCAGGAGGTAGAATATGACGCCATTCCAGCCCGCATACTCCGTCTCGCGCATTAGAGCGCCGAGATATTTCACATAAAATCGATTTAATGAGGCGTACTTGTGACGCAGAAAGTCAACGCTGGCGATGGGTATGAGAGCGGCCATTAGGTACGGAGGTACAGAAGAGGTCTGCGTGCCCGTGACATAAAGCCAGTACACAAAGAAGCCTATCGAGACGTGTAAGGCCTTCCTCGGAACCTCGTGCTTGTGTATCAGGGTCTGGAAATGGCGATGGATGGGAATAAGCCCGAGAGGGCTAGGACTGCGGCTGAAGTCGCGCCAGCTCCATCCAATAGACGCGCCATTCGCAAGAGACGGCGGGGCCAAAAGACCATCAGATGACTTCGTCGCGCCGTTTGCGACATTCACGGTGTCGCCTGCAGTGCTCGAGACGTGCTCGGTCTCGACCTTGGCCTTGGCCCGGGCGAGGCTCTGCACCTTGCGTAGTTTGATGGGGCTTCGCGATCGGGTCCGCGCTCTCCGAAGCTCCGGGTCTGAATCTTCGTCAAGGGTCTCCTCGATGGGCAGCTGCGGTGTCACGCTGCCAGTCTGGCGCCGCCGAGTGGCAGATCGCGTCACGGGGCCGAGATAGTCGCCGCCATCCTGGTCGGAGGGGGTGGGACTCGGGGAAATGACTCGAGGCGTGGCGGGAACTCCCCGTCGGGCACGAGAAGACATGGGGAAAGGGTACGGCGGCAGGACGGGGGTGGCGACGGTACCGGTCAAGGTGAAGATGTGTCGTAGGTCGTAGAATCGGAACGGCCAGCAGGCAGAGTGCAGGACACTGTCCCTCCTCGGCTCACTGGCGGCGGTGGAGAAGGGCTGGGCGAGGAGGGAAGCGAGGAGTGCTATCGAATCCAGGTTGAAGGACGGCGGTGATGCAGCAGAGGCAGGCTCCGCTGCATTATGGTGTTTGCCCGAGTTGCTGGAATCGCTGGAATCCGCCGCAGTGCTGATGAGGTAATACGACGAGTGCGTGGCATGTGCCCGCTCCAGCCAAGGCGCGCGCGAGAAGTCGGCGGATGGCCCGGGACGCGGTGGGTATCAAACTGTGCAATGGGCAGGGCTGACCAGGAGAATTAGGTTTGTGAGGTCTCTTGGTTTGCCATGAACAAGTAGGGACGATAATAAACAACAACAGCGCCACCTGTCTCACATCGCCGGTGCGTTGAACAGGTAGAGACCAGCGCAGAAGAATTCCGAATTGAATGACATGAGTGTTATCTGTGTAGATACCTAATAACAGTCAGTACCTACCTAATGAGCCCAACGAGGTTAGTTAGTGGGCAACGTTAATCCCCAAGGTACAAGTGGCGAGTGGGCGTTTACAGCTGAAAATTCGATTAGGTGGAAGTAGCTACCTTAGGTACATACTTAATGTACCTACAGCAGTGCAGCCGGGTCGCATCATGCATTTAACCCCGCTACATACATTAGCACTGTACATACTACAGTATGTATTGCCACAGTCCTTGCGTTGATTAGTGGATCACTATTCATCGGCAGTCATGGTTGCTGTAGGTGGGCGTCTACGGATGCCCTCACGCTAGCTAGGAGAATCAAAGTTCAGCTTAATGTCTACTCGTGCTTGCCAGCCAAAACCACTTTCACAATGAGTTTAGTGAGGGCAGGATTGATCTCATCCTCGCTACCCTCTTTGGAGGCACGACGCCGTTTCAGCTCGTCCTTGATCGCGTTAGACCTCGGGTCGTCCCCGAGCACCTCGTCCTCCACAAGCCGCGGATACGCGCTCTTCTCCTGCTCCGTCAGGCTCCCGTATAACATGACGAGATTTGTTTCTGGGCCGCCCAGGAATATGTCGTATAGCTCGCCCATCCGAACCGGTTTGCTCATGAAAAAATCAAACCCATCGCGCGACAAGACCTGTGGCTGGCTGTAGGATGCCATTAAGCCGACTATGAGAGCACGACGATGACCGGGTCGGGTAGACTCGAAGGCGCGGATGAGACTAGTAGCCTTGAGCCCATCGAGGACGGGCATAGCAATATCTTGGTCCCCAGCTCTTAGCAACTGGGCCTGACGATACTTTCCTGACGTCGGGGCATGCGGGCAAGGCGTGGGGACGGCAAGGCCACTCACCCATCAAGATACAAGGGAAACGCTCTGGGCTTGATATGTACATATCGACGACTTGCTCCCCGTTCTCAGTCACGACGAAATCTTGTCCAAACTTGCCAAGCATTTTACCGAGCAACTACCTCCCACGCACGTCAGTGACTGTAAAGGGAGAAAAACGGTGATGCGAGCAACAACTTGCAACCATCATCGAGTGGTTGGTTGGGTGAACAGGGCCAGAGACGTTCTATACCATTTGGCAAACCCTGTTGTCCTCGGCACACAGAATCGTGTATCCGCTGTTGAGAGGCCGAGGCTGTAACGTTTCTCCCTCGACGGCTTTGAATGTGAACGTAATCGTATTATTCAGTCCTTCGGTGACCTGCGTGACCTCTTCAATGGGCGCCGTCTCGAGGCTTGGCAGGCCTCCGTCCGAGGCATCGTCTTCCCGCTTGTAGCTGCGTCGAGGAGGGAGCCTTCTCACAACTGTCCCGTCTCGGAGCAATGACATCCCCTGCGCAGGCTAAAATAACGATAGATAACAGCTGTAGGTTGCCGATCTGTGTATGTGTAGCGTAGGTTTGCAAGGGGAGAGAAGGAAAGGGGAAACCCCTCGCTTGCATCCCACTATCTTTTCCTTACTCAATAGGCACCCAGCACTCCTTGCTTACGTACAAGTAGGTTCTACCCACCCACGGCCTCGTCGCTTAGTAGACAGCTATTGGGCCCCCGTTCACATATACTATGAAACAGTTGCGATATCAACTTCTATGCAGGCGTCAATTACGCGGGATTCAGTATGATACCTACTTAGGTGTATAGAAGCTTCAGATGACATTCATACTAGTAGTAAGTAGATACCTATAATCTATCTAGGATGCAAAGAGATATGCATCAAAAAGGAATACATCTTAGATGGAAGCCGCTAATCACAAAACAGTAACACCCTCGTTGTCACTGTGCAGACAGTTCAAGGTTAGTAAACATGCATTTGTATTTCGTTGGTTGTCATTTTCTCAAATATTTGTATTTTGATTTTAGTATGAGTGCTCATTCATAGTTTGGCATAAGTCAGCTCAGAGACAACAGCCTGGCACAAACGAGGATAACCAGTAAATTGTGGATATATAGTGTCATTTACAGGTAATTATCTAGGAAACACCTTTATCCTACATGATTTCGTATGTACTACAAATGCGGCTGCCGCTTCTCTTCTCAACCCTTTTGGCGCGATTGTCCAGCTTCCTGGCCAAGCTTTTTCAGAGCTGCCTCGTACGCAGCCACTTTATCGTCAAAGGCCTCTGCTTTCTCTTCTGTAACCCTAATGCGTTCAACGGTCCCTCTTCGTTGTAGTATCTTTTCGCTTGCCACTTCATTCCAAAACCATCTTGCTTCTGAATTCGTAAAAAGTGTCCAAGCTTTTCCTGTGTTCCCAGCTCGTGCCGTTCGTCCAACCCGGTGTACATACGAAGCTATGCTTGATGGCATGTCATAGTTAATTACATGATCGAGAGAAGGCAGATCGATACCACGAGCCACGAGGTCGGATGCGACGATGATTCGGAGTTTCCCAGCATTGAATGATCGCAGCGTGTCACGTCGGGTCGTGTAGGGCGTGGTTGATGTCAGTATGCCAATCAACGGCTCCAATCTTGGCGCCAGTAATGCCAGTAGGCGCGATAAACGCAGAGTTGTCTCATTGGACTTAGTAAATATCAAAACCGTAGGCGTGCGTTGCGCCTTGGAAGGAGTCTGAAAGGGTGTAGAGGGTTCTGTCGAGCCTGCATGTTCCACGTCCGAATCTGAGTCTGAAGTTGAGTCAGACCCAGAGGAAGAAGTTTCATCATCGTCGTCGTCTGAGGTAGGTCCGTCGACATCGCTAGAATTGCCTAGAATATGGGAGCTGCGAAGCAAATCGATGAGGAATAGTGGCTTTAAGTTAGGATCTCTAACTTTAAGAGCGGCTTCCTCCAGCAGCCCAGGTAATACATGCTCTGGCTGATGAACATTATCTGTGGTTGGACCCTGGACTTTGGAGCCTTCCAGTACCACAAGACTTGGAAGGCGGAGCTTGAGCTCCTCCAATTGATCCAGATCACGGGTCATTGTAGCGCTAAGAATGACCTTCCTCACACTAGACAGGTTTGACTGCTTATGGTTACGAGCACCTGTTCGGTCATCATTCTGTAGCCGGGGAATGACAGTATCTAACCACTGCTGGAAGTTCTGGCCGAGTAGCTTGTCGGCTTCGTCAACAATAAGCCACCGGACAAAATCCAGACAGAATCCCGGTGTGAATTTAATGTGCTCGACAAGTCTTCCAGGAGTACAGATGAGAACGTCCACTTTGGATTTATATGTAATGATGTGATCTGGCAAGGTCTGCAGCTTGTCCTCTCTCCTGCGAATCGTATCCCTCTCTTCATCTTCTGTATTGTAGCCGGTGTCTTCCTCGTCCTCCTCATCATTATCCTGGTTGAGTCCACTCGATCGTGCTAAGCGTTTCAGCCTCTGCCGATATGCATCAGGATTGTACAGTTCCTCCCTTTCGATGAGGGAAGTCTGCTCGTGCTCGAGGGACTGGCTTCCCATTGCCATTGCGATCCTGGGCCGCCGTTTTGCACCATCGAGAGCAAAAACGCCGGCACAATCTTCACAAACTTGGTGTACCTGTCTCACCAGTTCACGTGTGGGAACAACTATAAGCGCCCGTAACCTAGTATTATAACGGCTGCTTTGGCTAATGTCCCGAATCAAAGGTAGTGTGTAGGCAAGCGTCTTGCCTGAGCCGGTTGCGGCAGATACTAGTACATCGCCCTGCATTTTCTTGCAGTTGTTAGGGAGAAGAAGCGGTATGACACCTGTTTGTATGGCAAATGCCTGCTTATAACCTTTAGATGCCAGTCGCTCCGCGACTTCAGGCGTAATGCCCAAATCTGGAGATTGACCAAAGTCGGTGAACGGTGCAGAGGCATTCAGAGAAACTCGAATTGGCGATGCCAACCATGGTGGCAGTGTTTCGAAAGAAGGCGTACTTGTGTCAAGTGCCACCGGCTGTGGTTGAGGAATCGGCTCTAGCCCATGCAGTTCAATCTCAGGCGTTTTGCGGGGGGAAATATCATCTTCCCTCTCTATGGGGGCATCTTCCATAATAGCATCACCCTTTTCGAGGTCTGTGGCCTTCTCTATGGCCTTCGCTTTCTTTTCCAGGATGGATTTATGACGGAGCGGAATATTGTCTTCGGTCTGGCCCGATGTTTCCGAATGATCCTTTATTTTCTTCTTCTTATCTTTTCGTTTTCCAGTCTCTTCTACTGAGTGTCTCTCCGTAGGTGGAGACCATTCTCGTGCTTGTAGCGCTGGACCGTCCAATGTACCTTGCATATCGGTGTTTTCTAAATCCACGGTTTCCTCTCTTTGGTCCTCCACCTGTGCTCTGGTCTCCTCGGCGACGTCATTTGGTATTGTCTCTCCATCATCGGATACAGAACTAGACTGTATAGCCGTAGAATTTTTCTTTTTAGACTTTTTAGGCTTCCCCTGGTCTACAGTTTGTATAGCAGCGTTCTCTTGTGCTATTTTTATCCTTTTGGCAGGTGGTGCTTCCCGGTTCACCTCTTCATTACCCTCAAACCGAACATGTTGTTGAGCTGCAACGTGAAGCGGCATTGACTGATTTGATTTTGGTGGTGGAACATAACGGGCATAGCTGGTCGGTTGTGGTTTTGAGGATATCTGGGGTATCTGTGAGGGAGCAATTGGCTCTGCTTTCAAAGAATTTGCCTCCCCCTTGGGTGGAGGTATATATCGTGAGTACATATTTGAAAGCTGCGTTTTGTTATTAAGTATTATGTCATGAGTCCGTTGGCATCGTTAGTATCAATGAGACGCTCCAACACTACAGTGAACTGAGATGAGCGCCGAATTCTGCCATCGCAGAAAATTGACCGCCTTTTTAATCGCATGCGTAAAGCATCCTTATCGAGCTTACTAGGTAAGTAGATAGCACTAGCTAAAGTGGAGATCTAAGATCTTCCCCCACCTTTTTGAGATGGGTAGCGCGCACGTAGTGTACCTGCCGAACCTGCGTCAGGGAGCCACAGCAGCTATCCCTACTCGCCCTACCTACACGCCTCCTTATGGCCGTCGCAACATCCTCCATGTTGCATCGCCCATACCTCTACACGTTTCTATCCAAAGTATGCACCATCATACTCTGCCCCTGGCGGGGAGAGCTGGTCGTCATTATTTAAATAGGTAGGCAACATGGCTGCGATCGAGCCGTGTCCCTCACAGACACTGATTCTACCGCCCAATATCGAGTCGAACACTCCGAGACCACTTTTATCGCGACACACACACGAGCAACCATTATCCGAGCTCGACAGTCGCCGCTTGCAAGAAAGCCGGTCATTCTTATTCAGTACAACTGCCAACAGCAGTCAGTAGTTCTCGATCTTAGTCTTAATTACTCCAAAGGATTATTCCAAGCTGTCACCATGCCGCGTCGTACATATAATATCGCCATGGTGTGCGATTTCTTCTACCCTCAACCCGGAGGAGTCGAGAGCCACATTTACCAACTCGCGACAAAGCTGATCGACCGCGGCCATAAGGTCATTGTCATCACCCACGCCTATGACGACCGGAAGGGGGTTCGATACTTGACCAATGGCGTCAAGGTCTTCCATGTTCCCTTCGCCATCATCTACCGCTCTTCCACCTTTCCGACCGTCTTCTCCTTCTTCCCCCTTTTCCGCAACATCATGATTCGGGAGCGGATAGAGATTGTGCACGGCCACGCCACCATGAGCACCTTGTGTCAGGAGGCTATCCTTCATGGCAGAACCATGGGTCTTCGCACTGTCTTCACTGATCATTCTCTTGTTGGCTTCGCCGATGCAGGCAGCATTCTTACCAACAAGTTGCTCAAGTTCACATTGAGCGATGTTGACCATGTAATATGCGTTAGCCATACGGGGTAGGTAGTCTTTTTCCCTCATTCTCCTTCGCTATGCTTGTGTATATTGGGGAGTTAGGCATTCCGTTGAATTTGAAGTGCTAATCTTATGCAAAGGAAGGAGAATACCGTTCTGCGGGCTGCTCTCGACCCTTTGATGGTCTCCGTCATTCCCAATGCTCTCGTATCTGATGATTTCAAGCCATTACCACGTCCCGAGCCGGGCAGCCTACCATTCGCTCAACATCCTTTGCCTGCTCATCCTCTCGGGCCCAACGACACCATCACCATTGTGGTGGTCAGCCGCCTTTTCTATAACAAGGGGACGGATCTTCTTACTGCAGCAATCCCACGTGTTCTTGAAAACCATCCGAATACCCGCTTCATAATTGCTGGCTCAGGACCCAAAGCCATTGATCTGCAGCAAATGATTGAGCAAAATGTCCTTCAGGACAAGGTTGAGATGCTGGGATCTGTGCGGCACGAAAACGTGCGAGAGATTATGGTCAGGGGTCATATTTATCTTCATCCAAGCTTAACCGAGGCATTCGGTACTGTGATAGTCGAAGCTGCGAGTTGCGGTCTGTATGTGGTATGCACGGCCGTTGGCGGAATTCCCGAAGTACTGCCTTCCCATATGACCGTCTTCGCAAAGCCTGAAGAGAATGATCTTGTGGCTGCCACAGGAAGAGCGATTGCATCTGTCCGTGCCAATAAGATCCGCACTGAAAGGTTCCATGAACAGGTGAAAACGATGTACTCATGGACAAATGTGGCCAAACGAACCGAGCGCGTGTATAGAGGCATATCGGGTGATATCAGCGAGGATGAGTTCTATGGAGCGGACATAGGCCATTCTTCTCATTGGAGTGCCACAAGAGTGCGTAATTTTGCGCTCATCGATCGCCTAAAACGATATTACGGCTGTGGCGTGTGGGCTGGCAAGCTATTTTGTCTTTGTGTTGTCATTGACTACTTGCTGTTCATATTCTGCGAGTGGTGGTGGCCGAAGGACCAAATCGACATTGCACGCGACTGGCCGCGGAAGCCTCTGCCCTCAAGCGATGATGATGAATAAACAATAGACTAAAAACCTCTGTTTCTTATAGGCATGTGATACTTCGGAACCATTGCACTAGGTACTTTAGACGTGTGACTACATTCTACGATTGACAGGACTACCACATGTGGAATATATCACCGATCGATATGGCCACCAACCCTTCAATATATGCGCGCATGAGAAACTCTAGATCTGAATCGCATGTGGCAACAACAATCATATACAAAGTCTGTCTGGCCGCATCTCCTTCAATTCTTGTGTCACCAAGGCAAGAACAGTTAGAGCACCAGAAGCTGAGCTCAACCCTCACCCCTCACCCCTCACCCCTCATCCACAATCCATATCACTACAATCTTCATCACTGCGAAATAGCAATCACAGCCTACCTTCAGATATAGAAAGCTGATGTACAAACCTTACATTTCCTCATACGATCCAAGGTGCTTTGCCACAGTCAGCAACAAGGTATTATTCTCCTCTAATCAAGTTACAACCAATAGTTATTGTGACAATTCTCCTGTATTAAATCCTTAATCAAAACTCACCCCGCAGTCAACCATGGTATTGGTGAGTGTGTTGGTGCGGTACTAACACGTACATATAAGTACTGGTCTATGATACTAGTACCAGCAACCTTTCCATGATAGTAAAGTATCAGACAATTGATCATTAACATAAAGTAGAATCAGCAATTACTCGCTCTTCAGCTATCAATCGGATCGGCAGCCTGTGCCAATAAGTTTTTGCCACTGTTTACACAGCGATAACGAAAACATGGCAAGTTTTGAACCCACTATAGATGCTATTTTTGGAGTCTACAGCACCTACTGCGTATGTTTTAGTTGCTCAGAGACTCCTAGCTTCACGCCCACCTAAGTACTTAGGTCTGATTTGACACTCGGTAGTTAACACTACTCAAAATATGAGAAATTGTCAAAGATCGGTCTTTATATGCCTATACCTGGGCATTGCTTGAGGTGTGACTGGAACGCGGGAAGAAAATATCCATTTATGGCACATCAACACATACATAAACGGCAGAGATAGCCACAGGAGACACATATCCGACTGCTACTTCGGTGGGACCCCGAAGCGGTGAGAGTGTTTCCCAATGGCTGGATACAATGTACTAGGTATCCTTCATCGATTCTTTCTGCGATACGGTACAATAGATACGGTGATCAGAAAAGCGATGACCTGCATACCTGCAAAGAATTGCGTACCTATCGAGCCTATCAAACCACACACCGACACTAGTGAAGTGCCATCTACACGTGTACATAGACTAATGAAATAAGGCCGTAAGTGAAGAGCGGTCAGAATCGAGACTCGCCAAAAGAGAGCGACAGTGGAGTCGAGATTTGGACAAAAGCGTTACGCTGCGATACCCTTTCGAGTAAAGACAGGGTTCGCATCAGTGGTTCATCTACCTAGGGCCTGTACTAGGGAACACCCTGGTCTCCCCTAGTAAACAAGGTGCTACTGGAAGAGGGAAAAAGGGGGGCACAGCGCGGCCCCAGCCACGTCCTGCGCTGGCCTCTCAGTGTGTGCTGCTGAAAGCGAGTGATTTGACTTGCCTATTTCATGTCACCGATATATCCGGCAGCATCTCTTTTCCAGTGTCCAATTTCTCAAGACGGTGGAGCCTGTCGTAAATTTTGTTCATTGTTTCTTTTGTTTGTCTCGCATCTGGTTTGCATTTACGCGCTTCACTTCAGGAATTGTCTCGCGGGGGTCACGGGATGCCGGCTTTTGTAGACTGGAACAGCCTCCTATTCGGGTCGTCTCCGGAGATCGAGCCTCACCGGCAAGTCGCGTCGAATCCTGAGGTCGACGCGTCGCTTCCCGAGATCCAAGAGCTTCGAGATGTCCTTGCCAAAGATATAGTTCCTGAGGAAACCCTCCCGGAGAGGGAGAGTGTCACACCTCAGATTATTAACCCCGAGCAAGTGATTTCTGAGAGCGTGGTTCCGGAAACCATAGTGCCTCAGGGTACCACTCTTCGAAGTATCGCTCCATTGAGCGCAATCTTGGAGAGCGCGGATAACCAGTTCACCCTCGGCGCTATCTTGCTCGGATCTATCCTGCTTTGGCTATGGGTGCGCAGGAGGAAAAGAGGCCATTCCGCCTCACAGCGCTTGACCGTTCACGAGGAGACTCTCAACGCTATGAAGAAGGAATTTGCCCAGAGGACGGAGGCTCTGCAGAAGCATCACGACCAGGCTTTGAAGCACCAGGTCGAGGCTCTTGAGGAACGGTTCCAAGGAGTGCTGAGCGAGCAATCGGAGATGGTTGAGGAGCAGGTCCGTAAGAGCTTCAACAAGCGGGTCGAGACGCTTGAAGTTCGGATAAAGCTAGACCAGGAAGCTCTTAACGACGTCCACCGCGCTTTGAGCGAGCGCATGGAGGTTTTCGAGAGCTATGTGCGAACTATAGACGCCAAACACCTGGACCAAGAAGCGAACAGCATCGCTCAACGGACGCTTAGTCAGCGGCTTGATACAGTCGAGGAAGGCTTCAAAAACGTGGATGCCAAAGCGAGGGCTTCGTCTCAAAGGATCGAAGCAATCGACGATAGCGTACGGGTCATCGACAGTCGGGCCAAGGCTTTGAGTCAACGCCTTGAAGCTGCAGAGGATAACTTGAACACGACAGACGGCCAAGTAACGCTCATGTCGCATGATGTGAATCGCGGCAGCTCAGTCATTGAAAAGCTGCAGAGACAGGTGAAAAGTAAGTCTCTCCCTTTAAGTGCTCGGTTTTCAACATCGCAAATAGACCCTCTGTGCGCTTGGCTGAAGTTCACATTACTGACTACGTGTGTGTTAGTGCTACCTGACTCTGAGAAATTCAAAGGCTTGTCGCGTACTTGGGAGGCCAAGCTCAAGAAGTTGGAAGCCAAACTTGATGAGTGAGTCATTATTCCCATCCCTCTTGTAGCAGCAGGGATTAGGGCCTTCTCAAAAAGCTCAATTGGTCTGCTAATAGAGCATTCGACTGATGAATTTTACAGGACTCAGAAGACTCTTGACGAGCATCTCTCTGAACCGCCACCTGGATTGACATGGTCACATATTGGTATGTACGAACACACCTCACATTTCAATCTTCGAGCTTTCATATCCCTGCAAAGCTCGACATCCAGGGTTGGCACTTGAGAACGCCGGCTGACGCTATTTCCCCCGTACTCGCAGAGTCCATTGAGATCGAGCCATCAGGACCGTTATACACGAGATTTCACTCAGACTCATTTGATGAATCAGTCATTTCACCTTCTTCATCTAGTGTGCGATCACAATCTACCAGTGGCAGCCACACTCGGACATACTCGACTATCAGCTCATCTCCGGCTACACCTATGACCCCAATGACTCCAGAACGTAGGCGCATCGACTCAGTTGGGTTTCGGGACACGACATTCTCATCTCGGCAAAAGTTTCTTGCCTCTAGAACAGAAAGTTGGTCAGGATAACCAGCCATGCATGAAAAGGAGAACGGTAAATACAGGGCTATGCATATAAAAACGTCAATAATGAATACTGTTTCACTATTTGCTCTTCGATTTGCGTTATGACGATCCAACGCTTCGATGGCAGAATATATGAGTCCACTATTCTTACAATTACCACGGTTGAACGATAGTCTGCTGACGATACCGTCGAGGTAGCATGACCTCAACACGCAGTATCCGAGACGTGAGAGCAGTAACAAGTATACTTGCTGGTTCGACATTAGAGAATCATTGTAACACTCTTCATCGCATCTAGCTAATGTATTCGTTGACACATGCTATAATAGGCTAGACTCGGGAGTCTCCACCGACTGAGGTTAGGCTGCGCTGTGCTGTGCTGTGCTGTACGTTGTTGAAGAACCAACAATATTTTTATCTTATTAGCACCGTGTTGTATTTATCTGATTATTCGTCAGTTTCTGATTGATATCCCGATTTCGCTCATCTGTAAGTGTTAACCAGGATACAGTCAGCCAAGTCGGTCTGTTATTACTTTCTACTTCCAAAATCGCTACGGTACATCTTGCTGCAAACAGACTAAATAAGACAGCTTCACCGATGCCCTTGCCTTTAAGCGATCACAGGGACACAAGCTATCCGAACTGCGTGCGGCACAGCTTTGCAGTGCATACGCGAATGCAAACTCAAGTCACAATGTAACCCAACTACCCTATACAGACTGTCTCTAATTCGACGGAGCTGCCAACATGCATTCGGGCTGCCACCCTTGAGAGATTTTGGTGATGGAGGAAAGTAGTATAGGCAGCTATTGGCTGTCTACTAGCAACACACAGCCTTCTTGACTGCCCAAAGAGTCGTGGCAGGGGGATAAGAATAGCCTGTACAAATATTACGCAGGGTAGAAAGCAACGGAGGCTGTGGAGGGGTAAGAAGAGTAAGTTGCCCACCAATGCGATGTCTCTGCCGTCGTCCTATATTTCCAATCGTGGTCCAAGACTTTGGGGGCGAGCCTGCAAAATGCCGATATAGAAATGGGGTATCTTTCACAAAATTCGAGAGTACTAGTTTTCTCTCTTTTACTATCGTCTCTCGGAAGAAGGTAGTGATTGGAAAGTCTAGAGCCTCGCCCCCGAAAATGCCCGACTGAGCTGCCGAGAAGCGTTCTCACCGTGAGATAAAGTGGCGAAATATGGGGGGTGGACAACACCGTTCCAACGGGAGTGGCTTTGAGCCGCTCGTACAGGCCGACCCGGACGACTGCGACTGCGATCGAGCAGAGCAGCAGCGGTTGTCAGGTCGAGAGCGCTTCAGAGGCACTGTCCAGCAGATTATTCAGCGGTCTTTAGTATCGCATAATCCAGCGCTTTCGGCCGCACATAGTTCTCCGGCTTCATCGAACTCTACACTTACCGATGATAGTTATTTGAGCCTACCGATCCAGCAATTCGACGAAGTAGACCTCGTCGATAGTCATGACAGATATGCTGAAGTCGTGGGCTATTATGGACCGAGGGTTGCAGATAATGAAGGTACTCTCGCTCACTCGCTCAGCATCAAAGCCGGCAAAGGTCTCGAGGTGCGCGTCGAAAGCTATCCTCTCGCTATCTCACCCGGTGGGCTCTACCTTGATGATCGTCAACAAGACTTTAGCTATCAAGGCTTCCAAGGAAATTTTAGCGAACCTCTTGCTGTCTCTTCTTCTTTCTATAATTACAAGCCGGTGCCCCTGAGATGGCGCTTTATTGTGATTCTGTTAGGCGGGCTTATTGCTCTCCTGACACTGTCTCAAGTTGCCTTGCGCATACTACCTGACGCATCAAATATGAACGAACATATTCCAGTGTTCCAGAATATTACCGAGATTCGCAAGAGATCTGGTCCGTATAACGGCGTGGTCAGAAATAACCACGGTAACCATTCAGAGACCGATTCTGTGACACTGTCTCAGTCAACTATAATTGACGGCCAGTCTACCTCCTCTATACAGTCCTCATCATCTGTTCAAGCTTCTTCATCTGCTCAATCTTCATCCTCTGCCCAGTTTCCAACGTCCACACAGTCTCCTTCACCTACACCTTCCTCCTTTTCTACACCGTTTTTTTCATCTACAGTAATTTCGTCGGCTATACCATCGTTATCTACACCTATACTGCCTTCCTTACCTACATCAACCTCTTCAAGTACAGAATCCTTCTCAAGCAAATCATCCTCTTCTGTACCGCCGCCCTCGCTTACAAGTTCCTCAACACTTACACAGTCCATGCCGTCTACACGGAGCTCCCTACCTGCGACATCTTCATCTACACAGTCCTTATCATTCGCATCAACCTCACCTACACTACCCTCCTCATCTACGGATTCCCCCTCGCCTTCGCCACCATTCACACAGCCTTCCTCGTCTGTACAGTCGTCCCCGCCTACGCCGTCCTCGTCATCTGCCGAGTCTTCCTCCCCTACATCACTAACTTCATACTCGGAATCTCTCCCCTCCATACCGTCCTCCACAACACAAACAATTGCAACTACAACGGAGACCCAATACAACTCTTCCCCAGCCACATTTAGCCAAACTACGCAAGTGACAACGGAGACCCAACTCAGCCTTTCACCAACAACACACGAGCAGACTACGGATGTGACAATTACAAATAGTCAACCAGATGAACATCAGTCGACTATTTCTACTACGGAGCAAACTACGGCCACTTCAACACTGAATGATCCAGGTCCAACTGATCCAGGTCCAAATGATCAATCAAGCTCTGCGCAGTCCAAGCCAGGTGCCATGCCGACTACCTATGACCAAAGCCCGCCTAGCTCTATGTTTTCACTAATTACGTCAACAACAACTCAAGGCACAAGCAATCCACTACCAGAAGCAACTATGACTGTTCCCCTGTCTAACACACCTGATGTGCCGTTGCCACAGCTGACAACCCCCAACCCCCCTCAAGGTTCGACACAGCCAGGCGCGGGTAAAACTCCTGGAATAATTCCGACTCAGTCCGCGGCCGTGAGCTTGTCAGACCCAACAGATCCTCAAAATGATCAATCAGTAGATAACTCTATAGATCAGTCGACGGGTGAAGCACAAGATCATGCGACTGGCCCGCAAAATGAGCTCAATAACGGCGACATTAAAAGTTCATCGTCAGTAGCTTACCAGATCCCGTGGGCGACAGTCTCGACTCAGAGGATCCAAAGTGCTGTTGATGCAACAAGAACGGCGAGCAATATTGAGATCAATACGTCTAAAAACAGCCCAAGCCATGTTGATCGCCCTTCTTCTTCCATGCACCTTCCTAATCATTTAGAACAGAGTGCCGCAGAATATGATGAACCCTTCACTACCATTACGAGTAAGTTCCTATTAGGCTTGTCACCTACATTTGTCCGTTTCCAAAAAAAAAAAAAAAAAAAAAAAAAAGCCCCCATTGAAGTGGCACACTCAAGCTGGTGACCGCTGACCACAAATATTATAGTGACACAGAACACGCAGACGCCGTCTTCGCCAATCACTACAACCCTCACAACTTCAACCGACATCGGAAACGGGAGCTTTGTCCAAACTATCATAACAACAACTATTACCAATCACATAAAACTTGCCGATCCTCTGACTGAGTTTACAATAACGACTACTTACGCAAACGGTACAGTCTCTACTATTTCCGAGAAGGTATACGATATGATCTGGACATCAGTGGAATATAATGCAGCTGGAACTCCTACGGCAACAGACTACGTCCATATCCTAAGATCTCCACAAGAAACAACCCTAAGGGATTCCTTAGGATATCCCACTGCTACGTTGTATTACTATGATGTCGAATCGACCGCCACTTTGTATGATAGTAACCATATCCCAACGGCGACGGTAATGACGACAATTCCTGAGACAACAATCTTTAGTACCCTATACGACAGTGATGGTAGAGCAACTAAAACTACTATACTCTTAGAGCCCATTACTACCGATACGAAAGTGATAGCGGTTACACCCACACCAGCGTCATCGCCAAGTTCCAATAACCCGCCGACGTTGAAGCTGCGCCGCCTGCCTGACGGGATATACTTTGCTGGGCTTATGCTTCCCACACTACTGGCTATATTTGCTTTCATTCCAATTCGGATTTTGAATCGAAACGTGGCCCTATACCAAGCATTTCATGCGCTTACATCAGACCGCGGTGCCAGCGCCGCTGAATCGCTTTGCTTGAAGACCACTGGACCCTTGAGCCTTCTATATGGGCTCTGGTCGTTGCGGACCAGGGATTGCCTCTTAGGATTGACAAGCTTCCTTGTAATTTTAAGTGCACTTACCATCCCGTTCACTACAGAGGCATTCCGGCTTGTCCTTCAAGGTGCTAAATGTCGCCTTGACGGAACAGGACAATCGGAATGCTCTGTCGTTCTGGGCGTGTTCCCGGTGCCTGCCCAAGTACTCTCTGTATTACTCATTCTCATGGCTGTTGTTGTAATTGTGGTCGCTCTACTGCTTAGACGATGGAAGACCGGTGTGAAACGCAACCCTTGGAGTATCTTCGATATGAATTCAATAGTGGCTAGCACAGACATACAGAAAACTCTGGAACGGTTGCGCCGCCACCACAAGACTGAGCACAAGGGGATTACTAAGGAACTTGTCAAAACACTACGAGCGAAGATTTTTGGCCTACGAGAGTGGGAGGATGAGAAGGGTGTCTTAAAGCGCGGCGTGCTTATTATTACCCGGCAATTAGACGATCCAGAAGAAACACCAGTTGAGAAGGCTGGTCGGTCTGTAACTTTTGCCGACCCCGACAGTAATCACCGCCAGCAACGTCCTCATTGCTCAAGAGCAGAGTCTGTCCCATTCTTCATACTTTCTTGGACCGGGAGAATATTATTCTTATTGTTCTTGAGCGGAGTTCTGATAGCGGTACTCACTTACAATATAGTTGCACGCGGCTCGGAATACCAGAGGGGGCTCATGGGAGAAGCAGTCGGCGTACGGTTCTTGTTTTCTGGAACTGGTGTTCTCGTTACCTTCTCTTGGGGTGCGTTCTTTAATGGTAAGGCTTTCTGTCTCTTTTGGGTCAAATCATAAGGTCGGCCAACTAACGTCTTTTACCTCAGCTGTTGCCTTCCTCAGTCCGTATAAGCTATTAAAACGCAGGCGATTAAACAGGGGACAGGCGATATATATCAACCCTGCAACAAATCATTTCAGCGGCTTGTGGCTGGCATTTACCCCATTGCGACGGGACCTTTATCTCGGCGTTGTGGCAATTACCGCAGTATTCTCCGAGGTTCTTCCCCTTATTCTTGGCAATATCCCTTGTAATGGTGTACAAGTTGAAAGTGCGGAGACTATATGTGTTTACGTATCGGTGGCGCTCTTATCTGTAATGATTCTGACGGTAGGCTGGTCGTTCTTTATTGACTGGCCGTCGACGATGGGTGCCGACCCTAGCACTATTGCAGGAGCAATGTATGCTGCCCACGTACTGTCTGTGGAGCAGCCATCGAAGCGCTTTTTCAAGAAGGAAGCGTTGGGTATCGTTTAGACGGTACCGCCGAAGCTAATAGAAACAATAGATTCACGTGTAATATCATCCTAATAAAATAATGATCTTTGAAATATTGCACGGTCAACTTGAAAGGTTATCTTATGATAGCATCAAATACCATCATTAGATGATATCCTGATATTTCAATATTTGTATCCAACACGAGCAACCTCGATCGCCTTCCTAGTTTCTGCGTCCAGCGACTCCTGTGTTTCCTTAGTGAGGCCTAGCTTATCATTATCCAAGCCATGTCTGGTCTCAAAGTCGCCATCTCCGTTCGTGTAGAACGTTCTCGTGTAGAGTACCCTTACGAAAGCGGTGCTGTCACCGGAGAAGAGCCGTTTCTTTGCCTCCTCATACCGTGGAACCGAGGGCTCATACTTAATCGTCCAGTCCGACTCCTTGGTTCCAGACACTCGGAGAACTTGCTGGAATATATCCTTCTGGCTCAAAAGCCATGAAGACACGAACACATCCTTGTTCTTAAAGTCCGAAAGTGATACCCCATTAGGAACTTCAGGCTCGATTGGTAGGGATAGGAGTTTGGCGACAGCTTCTCCAGTCTTTTCCCAGGTCTATTTGGCGGCTCTTGTTAGGGTTCTACTGTACTGCCAGTCGTAGGAGCAATAAGGTACTCACAATATTGTTAATCTTCGCCGTCCCTTCGTCGAAGAACGTCACAGTCTTGTTATTCAAGTCGAAACCGTAGGCCTCGGGGGTTGCCAAACTATGGGTAAACCAGTAGCCTGTATTAAAATGGATCCAGGAGCTCTTTCCAAGCTCCTCAACCTTTTTCCTCGCTGCCACAGCAGCTGGGCCGAGTAGTGTGTCGTCACCAAACCCCTCGCGCGCACTCTCAACTCCCCATGCGTTAGGCAAAACAAATGGCACATTAGCTGCCGCGGCCGCCTCGATGAGTTTTATCTGTGTCTCTGGGGGAGCTCTAGTTGACATCGTGATAATGAGTACGTCTTGACCCTCGAGGGCCTTCGTCAAGCTCGCAGGGTCATCATACGACACCTTGGCGACTTTCACGCCCTTGGGAACTTCCGCGCCTCCACGTGTGATGGCTGTCACTTCGTGTTTGCCTCGGTTCACGAGTTCCTGGGTTATGTACTTCCCCACGGTGCCATTTGCCTACATAGGTAAAGAGTTAGCATGGTTTGAAGTATATACTTAGCATCATTCTCGGAAAGGAGCAAGGCTGCACTTACGCCGACGATGGCTACTTTCTTGACATGGTTAATCCTAGACATGGTGATTGGTGGTTGATGTTTGGTGTTTTGGGATGTTTAAAGTGACGTGACTTGTGGTGGGAATTGTTTGGCTTAGGAGATCCTGATATGCTCGTGGGAAGGAGCACAGTTATACTAGAAAGCAGATAGCTACAACAGATGAAAGCAATTATGAAAGATATTCGTACGACTTTATATTCAGAAAAGAACCTACACCTTGTGGCCTGGAACACCTACTAGCAGCGACATATTCGTAATCACGGCGGAAGATTGAGAAACGGCATACTCGCTTAACTCCAGTTGATTCCTATTGCGGGAAGACGGACGCCGGCGTCGACGTTTTGCGGGCTTAAAATTTTCCAGAAAAGGAAATATTAGTTTTATCACAAAATCCGCGGCTTGTCTCCGCTCGCTCTAATGTCGCTCTTATAGTAGTCCCATATTATAACTTACACTACGCAACTTTAGCTTCGGAGCTCCTTCATTAATCCGAGTATGTCGTCCGAACAACGTTATCACATAGGTATTGTATGTCATTTGGCTGCTTGTTGCGTCATATCATAAGCATTTGAGTTTTATGGAAAGATCTTTCTCGTACCATTCGATAGCACCATGTCCATGAATGCTTTTCAATCTACCTCAAGGCTTGAACTTGCCAGCTTAGTACCGACTCCGAGGACTGACTGCGTTACTTTATCCTGGTCATGCTTACTCCAGCTCTTTCCCAATCTGGTCGAACTCGTACCTCCATTCGCTCACTTTCTCAACTTTCTTGAACGGATCGAAATTCATGGCCTCGCTATCAACGTAGACACTATCTCCGAGTGTCAATGTGCCACGCCCAATGAATTTGCCTAGCTCAAAGCTCGCATATTTCGAGCTCTCATTAGATCGGTCTCTGTCTTCCCAAACGCCGACTTTGAATGTCGCGCCGGGTCGGAAGAAGAAACTAGACCCTTTCATAGCGCCACTGCGTGTCTCGCTGTTCACAACCTTGGCGGCTTTATGTGGTTTGGACGTCTCATCTTCCCTATGTTCCTTTAAAAGCCCATCAATTGGATTTTCGAATAGTCCTGTGGTCTCATCTCCGCCATTATGATTGTGCTCTGGAAGTGTCTTGACATGGCCGTTTCCTCTCGGTACCGGCTTTGTGACAGTCTCCTGACGTCGGAGGCCATGCGCAATGACTGCGCTGTTCTTACAACCAATTTCCGCGTTAGGGGGGAGGGGTTGCATTGGTGCCTCACGAACATCCTCGAGTAACAGGACAAGGTGCTTGTTCCAGACAGCAGGATCTTGCTCTTTGTACCACTCGAGTTTGCATCTACCTGCTGATAGTTGAGAATTCGGCGCACGCGTAATTACATGGTCAATGTTCGCTTCATTCTCTACACCGGGAGTGAGCAGTGATATACGGGAGCAATGGAGGGGGTCTGTGACTCACCGCTTCCGTAGAGATAAAAAGGCATGGAAGTTGACGGGTAGTTTTTCAGACGGTACTTGGAATTGAGCGGGCGACTCACGATCGTCTTGCGAAAGACGACATCAATGTTTCGGAGGATGATACCCCTGTGTTTCGCTTCTCAGCACAGACATGGACAATTGGACATGCTAACAAGTTGGGAAAATATCTTACGATTCTTTGGTCATGATCTGTGCTTTGAATCTGCCATGTTTGTCGACTACATCCTTCAACATCGTCTTGTTCTGTGTCACGAGAATCATTGGTTCGGATGGGTACGATCTCTTCATGGCGACATATTTATCTTTCGAAGCCCTATCAAACTCGACAGAGACAATAAGCTGCTGGCGATGGTTGGCAACATGGAACATAGGTAGATGGATAAGATAAATTTGCTCCGTTCCCTATTGAGGAATACGTCATTAGTAGGTGATCGAGCTGATTCTAAAGTTTATACGAGCAGTAAGTCGACCCCCTGAGAAGGTATTCATGCTTCCAAGATACGCGGGTAACAGTGTAAGAGACAAGAAAACTCTGACCTGGATAAGGAAATTGTGGAAGTCTGGCGCAAGCGTATTCCGTTTGCGAACAACCTATCACACAACACTAAATGTTAGACAGAGAACACAATGGCGAATGAGCGTATAGCAGACCTCAGTTTCTGCCGCAACGGTATTGTAAAAGATCCGGGCTAAATTGTTTGTGAAATTGCCGTCCGTAGGAAACGGCGACATGACAACATTTCGCAATACCATCACTAGAGTGATATCAGTAAGTTATCGCCATTTAGAGCATAATCCGAAAGTATGTATAATCATGAGCAGGCTGTCGGGGTATCTCATGCACCGTACAGTGACTCTCAAACTTTCAAAGCTTGCCAAATCAAGAAACTATGTGCAAAAGTAGCTTACAGTCCTGCGTGCTTTGCTCTAGGCCGAGTCTTCTCATGAAGTGGGATTTACACTTCCCGTAAAGCTCATCAGAGAACTCTGTGGATGTGAGATATAGAGGGATTTTGGTAGGATCATCCATAGGACTGTCGACAGAGAGGCTTTCCACGACCCGTTGCATGAGGTAATTGGCCTCTTCAGTATCGTCGTTGAGCCGTCCATCTTCATACCGAAAATTCAATGCGAATGCATTGATGTTTAAATCCGATCCTAGTTCTCTCATCAGCTTCATGGCTTTGACATCATCCGGCCGCTTTCGGTCCTCCTCAGTGATCTCGACATTCGTCTTGTTGACGATGTCCCGTCGAATACGTTTCTTCTCTGCCTCAATCTTCTCCTCTGTCGGGTTTGGTCCCAGCTCCGATGGGAGCATGTTTAAAGGGACGCAAATGAATGGGCTGCTCGAATCAGTTAAGGCTGCCCATTCTGCAGAGAGCTATTTTGCCACCGTTAGTCCTACGCCTGTTGTATGAAGGAACTTGACCATACTCGTGTACATGTCCAAGTCACCTCGCCCAGAAGCGAACCGTAACCTTCTTGGTTTAGACCTATCGTCTTATTTGCTAGCCATGCTGACATCGCGGAGGCACCTGGCTTGCTGTGGAGATATACAATGTCAGATTTGCTCGCAAGTCTGGTGTTTTACATACCTTCCTTCAACACCATAGATTCCGATACTCGTCACGGAGCCGCGCGATAGGTAGGGACTGGTCCAGGTCACCAAGAATCTCATTCGTCCGTCTCGGTAGCATAAGCCTCCAGCCGGATAGGGGATATAGCCTGCCTTGTGAGGGTCAACAGTTATTGAGTCAGCGTACCGCATCGCATACAGATCCTCCTATCGATGGAGAAGCGTTAGAAATTATCTTCACATCCTGCTTGAAGAAATCGAAAATGGGCTTTAGTCATTCAAAAGAGGGCAAACAAGACTCCGTGGTTCTGACCTGTGTTTGGGCTCTCAGACTGGCGTCGGGAACGAACCCGTCGGCTTCACCCATTTCAGTGGGGAGGTTAATGACATCTCCGGGACGATAGTCTTTAGGTAGCATAGAGCAGAAGTAGCCACCCCATGCAGCATCAGCATGGACGAGAAAAGAGAGCCCTTCAGCTTGAAACTGCTTGCGTAAAGCGAGAATCCCACTTAGCGGGTCAACCGCTCCCTCTTCAAGCCAGAGAATTAGTATAAACTCTTAAGAGTCAGACATTTGTCATCGTACCTTCAGTCGATCCTATGATTCCTACCACTGCGAGAACGGGTTGCTCATTTTCTAAATTCTGCCTAAGCATCTTCTCCAGCTCTTTCAGATCTATACGGGCTCCCAGATCAACGGGAATACCGATGACATTGTCAGAACCTAAGCCAGTTATTGCTTGATAGTTACGGTCTCAGTAACATGTCTTTTATCGTGCGGTGGGGAATACTCACCAGCTCCTTTCGGCCATGAGTAGTGCCGAGTGGTTGCTAGCATATACTGACACGACTTGACATGAAATTCTCTCTCTAGTACATCTTTCCCTGTAGACTGGATCGTGAATTTCTTCATGAGATCTGATAAAAAGGAATTCGATATTCCACTGCACAAATTCGAGGATTAGTATTTCTTTTAAATAGATATAGTTCGAGCGCTACGGGAGGAGAACAGATGTGGGATTAAAAAGGGGGTAAAAGGCGCTGGACAACTCACTGTTCCTGGTATAGCCTATCAGGCAAGTCAAGGACGTCAGATGGCCTGAGATTTAGCAGCTCCCATGTCGAAAGCTCCGAGAATAGTTTGCGTATTCCCTGGCAATTCTCAACGTGAAAACTATCAGATAGGAACTCGAGCTCCTGTCCCTTCTGAAAAGCCTTGCGTAGTGATAGGGGATAGAACTTCAAATTTCGAGCTTGATTGCTGTTAAGTCAGCCGTTCTCTGTAAGAACTTCTTTCGCAATACGTACCAACCCTACAATCGCGTTAAATAACGATACCATACATAGTGATTGCTTATCTTACCAAATTGATTCCAGATTAGCTACTGTACCACCACATGTTACATGGCCCCACCCCGTAGGTGCATCTGTGTTATCCGGATTGATGTTATAACCAAACAACTCGCATAATTGCTCGCCGACTTCGATCTCTGCCACCGTAGACAGAGGGCTGGCCTCAATGGCAACGTTGTTTGGGTTATATAACATTGTCATGAAATAGCCGAGCAACGAAGCCATCTATTGCAAATTAGTAATTGATCATGTCAGAAATTTGAAGCGTACAGATTTTCATGAATTGAAGTCCTGAATGGGAAATGGCTGAATGAGGTAATGATGATGCGGTCAAGTAACAAAAATTTGGGTGGAATATACGCTCATATCAGTGCACCTGGCATGGTCAGCATTGCAAGATTAGGGTGTTTGAAGTCGTTACGGACATATGTGCCTCATAACGAGGTGAATAGAACGGTATCCCAGTCCTGCCTAGAATATTTGCTGCCTTACGAACAGCCCTCGTCATCTTGTCCATCGAGGCTACAAAAGCAGGAGTCTTCTGTGTCTCTTCATCGATGAATGTCTAATCAACCCGGAATTCTCGTAAGTAGGACGAAGCACAAATTCCAGCTGTCAGTACGTACGCCATCCTCGGGGTAGTACTTCTTTCTAGATTTTTCCAGCTCTTCGAGAATGATACTAATGTTTTCTTTGAAGTACGGCAAGTTCTCGGCTTGCGGCCCGATGAAGTACGACGAGATTACTTGATGGGATACATCTTCGTGGGTGGCAGTAGCGTTGTAAGCTGTATTCCTTGCCACGTTTTGCGCCATGGTCACCGACGAGTGTCAAACAGAGGTGTGAACAAGACGACGATGTCCTTGGTGCCGATAGCCCAGCCCATGAGGGATTCCCCCCTCTTTAAATGCTTTTTGATTTCGTGTGTTTCGGTGAGACATAGTTTCACTCGTGTTATCGTTCCATCACTCTATGAGACTGACGGCTTGGCTGTTACGAACGTGGAACTTTTCTTCGCCAATCCTCAGCATTCTCATGGACAACCGTAAGTGGCGTAGGTGTTGGAGTTCATGTCGTCGCACATGATAGCATTTAGTAGCTAACCTAGAGGTGCCATCGAAATATTCTACGGGTGCCTGCTGCATCTTTGTCCAAAATCTATGTGTATCCACCTACCTACCTACCCAGCTCCAACCTGCTATATCAATACCTGCCCCAAGGATCAGTCATTGAAATATTTTATACTTATATCGATAACTACACTTGATTGATATCTGTATAGAAAAAGGCTTATTAAGTATGTGTAGGTATATAAGCTACCTGTGTTGTAGTATATTTATGGTATACCTACTAAATACCTATTGTTTCGCGGAGGTGTCTCATCTTCAGTTGAACCCTGGCACCCGTAGGATATATTGATGGCATCCCTAGGTGGACTAGCATTGCATAGCATGAATTGAGAACACCGCAGATCGTGTCACTCGGTTTTCTTGCCGACTGGGCCCGCAATCGCGCTTGATGTTGTGGATCGCCAACGCACAACAGGTCATTTCTCTAAACAGTACGGCTGTGATTAGCCGCAGGAGGCTGCAGCTCATAGCATTCATTATTATCCAGTGGTTTCCGTCAATTTGCGGGCACACTTGAGAGTCGGAGTTTTCGAAGACGCCACCAACCAAACCCCTTAGGTCTGCTTAAGGAAAAGGGGTAGTATCAACAAATCAACAAGATCACAACTAGCTTCAATATTAGACACTATTGATGCGAACCGGCTGCGTGCATTCAAATGCAGCGGAGACAACGCATCGTACAGTTTAGCCAACACTAGCCGCACCGGACATTTCCCAAATTGAAGGTGAGAAAATTGAGTAATGAGTCGACTGTGATACAATTGATCGAATTCGCGATTTTCAAGACCTTTTACACAAATTGGTAAATGCTAGATGCGGCTCGCCTTCATAATTACATGCCAATCCTGCAGCAGTGACAAGAGGTTTCACTGATGGCAAATTTTGGTTCTCGCCAAGACCCGAGCAGCTGTATTTTTACTTTGACCACCTTACGAAATGACGCATATCGGTCCCGAACAATATCCAACTCGAGAGATAGGTAAAGTCTGAAATGGGTACGTCGCGCGTGAACGACCAACACAGTCGTGGCGCGTATACTACATATGATCTGCTCAATTGATGTCTCTGCCTTACACATGCTCAGTCTTGTAGAAGAGCGAGTCTCTGGATTATAGCCCTGTAACTAAGGACCATAGCTGCGCAATATGATTGGTTAAACACCTGTTACCAGTGATAGATGCTTTAATGACTAATAAGATGAGGGTATTATTGAGTCTCTCAACATCATTTCGTGTGAAACAATGGCCAGAACAGTATCTTTGTAGCAGATGCTAGCTTTTCTAACTCACAGATAACGATCTTCAACAAGAGCCTATGAATCACGGCTACTTCATGCCCTAGGATCTCCGGTGCGCAGTCAATAAGCGCCCTGGTTATGTATCATAGCCCGAGGCTGCTTAAAAGAGAATCAATACTTCAAGGTTGATGATACGTGTAACATGATGTACAAGACTACAAGAATGAAACGGTATTGGTTTGGGACAGAGCTGTTGAAGTCGTAATTCCCTCATCATGCTATACACCCCGCGTGAGCGTCAAACTGTTGCCTAGTTTACCTGTAAGTTCTGATTGCATAGGCGCCAAACACTATACACTATATCTTGGATATAGATGCAACACGGCATATTAAAGCTGGAAATCCATAAGTTTGTTAAACATTGGGCCAGTGCCGAATAACTGTAGAACCATCTCTCTCCTCAGCCCAACATTGGTCAACTTTCTCCGTCCTTTGATGTTGCCCTGTTTTGTAAGCAGTGGAAACTTACATAATCAGCTCCTTAAATGAAAAATTAAAATGTGAAGATCATGTAGAAAACCGGGATATCAGTGTATGTGCATAATATCCTAGAAAGAATTGGATATACCACAGGAAAGCCGGGTAGACTAGGGGTGCATATTCCACCGCGAACGTGTCGGCTAATAACACCACTCTCAATTAAACGCACCAATCGTCTTGTGCCACTAATATATTGCCTTTAGAACCGTATCGAATGTTTCGGCTTCCAAAGAATACCTAGATATAATTAATATCCTTCTCTCCTAGCCATGCTGCGAGCGTCAAGATCCTCACAGGATCACAGCTTTCTATACTCAATTTCCTGACTTCGAATCGATGAAGCCGACTCTACTGGCAATTGCCGCGTTGGCGGTCGACAACCTCGTCAATGCTGTGCCAGTTGGGGGTAATCTTCGGAATCTGAATAAAGAAGTCTGCGCTAGGGCTGGGGCATGTGGCCACTCTATGGACTGCAACGAACTCTGGCTATCGTGTAACCTAAAGTTGCTTTTGGACGGAAAGGGTGGCCTCTCAGAAGATGGCGTAGGTCAAAACAGAATACATATTGGCACCGCGCCTTCTCTCTAGACTGCACTGGGAAAAGTTATGGGCTAATAACCACTCGATAGGAACATCCAGAGTTAGGATACATCGTGCCTTGGTGGTATCAAGGGATCGGGATGACTATGTAGGGAACGGACGCACGACGGCTTCAAGATCATATGAAGGATCCAGTTAGACCATCAGGAGAGAAATAATAAGACGATCAACCCCCATCTTTTCCCCCCTTTCTGAGCTACTATTACTAGCCAACATGAGGGTCTTTCTTCTCTGGCGCCCCTGTAACGTTCCTCTTCAAATTCTAAAAATGCGTATACTTATTCTCCCTGTACCTCCCACGAGATCGGCATATTTTCATTTTCACAGGGCCCCAGGGTACTGGGTTATCGTCTTCCCTTTTAGATTGGCCAACACTTCTGTTAACTTCTCCTGCGTTAACCTTCTTGGTCTACGTGAGCTTCCTGTCTTTCCATCATGCCCATCGACAATGCTGCCGTACAGCACTGGGAAGGGTATAGCATCTGCGTATTTTGTAGTTTGGAGCACTCTCGCATTCCGCCTCCATAGCCGATTCAGCATCTCTATGTGAACCTGGCTGTTTAAAAGCTAGGGTTAGTAATTATAGTATATCGTAGAACTCAAGTAGGTGTAAATTTAAGACTTCAGGGTACCAACCACAATTTTACCCATTCATTTCTCCAAATTCTTTGGAGCTCTAAGAACTTCAGTTTGATATAGTAGGAAGGCGACTTGTCAGGTGACGCTTCGTATAGAGCCTGGAGAGTAGGCCGAGCAGATGAAGGGGGTATGTAAACCCCAAACCAGTGTATCTCTGTATTTGCCCGCCGGGGTCAGTGATTACCGTAATATAGAGTATAATTCAAGCCGACATCTCGGGAGAAACCGGAAACAACAGAGTCTAAAAACTGCAAGAGGGTATAAAAGAAAACTCCAGGGAGCTAACCTAGCGTCTCCTGCTCCAGATCGAGCAGGTATAGCCTTTTCAGTGAATATGTTAGCTACAGAAAAACATGCCCCAACGGGCTGCGTGAACGCACCATCCCGGTCTATCTACACGGTTATACGTTAGCGGGAACTCATATCTAGCATACACCCTCGCCTAGGACTTGCCTGATATTGTCCTAAGATATACCCGAGGAAGTACTGTTATTTCTGCGGTGTTTGCGAGGTCTTCTAACAGGCCGATGCCATCCCGAAGATGCTTGAATCGGTTGCGCTTGAGCTTGAGTGCGGCTAACATACCGCCTCTAAGGCCTTGGTACTTCTTCCTTTGTTTCAGTACAGAGACCGGATCTTCTCTTTCCTTGAACTTCAGAAATGCGTCAAGCTCTTCTTCATGCAACTCGTACACATGTTGAAGTCCATTTCGCAGTCTCGCAATATTGGCAGGGTCGCGTATCCATTGAAAGAGTCGCCGGCCATCTTTCGCGAGTTTTCCTTCTCCATGAGCTAAAAGCCGGACACAGCTGAGAGATATCAATTAATTAAAGAACTAGTGGACATAGAGGAACACATACTTGTTTTCCCCAAAGCGGATATAAATTCGGTAATAATAGTTGGAAGACATAGCGCGGAACGCAAGCACGAGGAGTCTGTCGACATTTTATTGAAAAAGACTGGTCGAATTAAATAGTAAGTCAAATGCCTATGGGGTTTTTTCTTTCTCATTCAATAAAGAGATTCCTGGGTAATGTTCTCCCCGTCTAGTTTAGATCACAGCTAGCCGCAAGCAGCACAAGGTCGCGAGACAAAGAAATCCCGCGAATACCATCTCATTCGCCCTTGATATGCAGCAATGATGAAGGTACTGCAGAGGGGCGTGAAGATACCGAAATAGAATACCAACTCATTATGAGCCGTTGAGGCGTCGTTAGCTTCGACTCATTTCACTGTATCCCTACTTTCTACTACCCGCGACACTCTTTAAATGCATCCATACACAGAGAGAGTGAAGAACAAGTCTAGATTGAAAGTCATCATACGAGTTGTTCTCATCAAGTATGTATCTAGTCGGGGAGGAGGGTGCTCATGAACAATACCTAGGTACATATAAGCATGCTTAAGTCTCGAAGGCTTAGTGTAACTTCAGAGAGTAGGTAGGTAGGTGCTGTGAGATGGTGGGAGATGGTGGGGGTTGCCGCCGCCGCCCATGTGTCGCAACAACACGTCATTTAGATAGCTTAACTCCGATGGCTGCCCATCTAGCTCCGTAGCTCTGCAATTGCCACCGAGCCTACCGTTCACCATCAGAAAAACATGACGACTCTTTTTTCCCCTTCATTTTCCTCTACCTCTTCTCTTGATTTCTTTTCTTCACCTTTCAATCGCTGACCTTGGGGGAAACCGGATATGACTGGTCGAAATACGCTGCCATACGTGTGCGCTCGATGCGCATCCAGACTACTCGATCCGAATGCGACCAGACCTATCTCCAAGTATACCACCTACACCACTTATACGACACCATCGAGAAAAAGCTATGCGACGAAGCCCACATTTAGCGACAGACCCTCGACTGATACGAACACACCACAAAATGCGACGATCCCCGGCGATGCCGCTCGTTCGGATTCAGGTTCCGAATTGGGCCCCATGTCTCGTCGCCTTGAGGAGGCCACTGAGGAGGTCTTGCTGACAGGTGGGCGGGCTGGCCGGCGCGCCGTAGAAGATGCAGGTTTCTCGGAAGAGCTGAAAGAAAGACTGCTCGCAAAGGTGCAAGACGCGCAGTTCCAATCTCAACACGCCGCTGCCATCTCCCAGGTGAACATGCCAGCCTCGGCGGGCCAAGGGACACGAATTACCGCGGCGAGCCAGCCGTGGACTGGCCAGGAAACCACCGAAGACGCTGTGCTACGAATGCTTACCGATGCTCACAAACCCTTGGCGCGAGAACTGCGTGGCCGGCCTACGATTCCCGAGCTCCGACCGGTCGATATGCGCGCGCGACAAAGAGCCAAGCTCAGTCCTGGTCACCGGGCGGCAAATGCGAGAGATAGAGCTTCCATGTACGCCGGCCTCGGCTTGAAGGAGTCCGAAGAAGGGCTCGACCATGAAGCCAAAGCGGCGAGGAGAGAAGAGTTCCGCGAGCGCTTCCAACCGGGAGCCCGAGCCATGCCCAACACGCTCGCCGGTCTCGCGTCGCTGGCAAATCAGCGCATAGAAGACGCCATAGCGAGGGGGCAGTTCAAGAACATCCCACGGGGGAAGGACGCCGCACAACACGATAACAGGGCCTTCAATCCGTTTGTGGACACTACGGAGCACTTGCTGAATAACATAATTAAAAAACAAGACATTGTTCCACCCTGGATTGAGAAACAGCAGGAGCTGGTGAAGGCGGCTTACAACTTTCGGAGTAGACTACGGAATGACTGGAAACGCCATGCCGCCCGGACCATAGCTAGCAAGGGCGGGTCGCTCGCGGCCCAGATGGAACGCGCCGTCCATTTTGCACAGGCGGAAAGGCTTCATAATCCGCGTCAAGGCGATGTAGAACAGACGACTGTTCCTACGAGTGAGGCCGGCGATGTTGACATGATCAATATGCGACAGCAAACTGACATGGACGGCTTGAGTACAGAGGAATCACAAAGGGTAGAGAGTAAAACAACTGAGTCCGAAGCAGTACTGTGGAAACCATTCCGAGACCCGGATTGGCTAAAGACGGAACAGTCCTACTTGGAACTTACAATCAAAAACCTCAACACCCTCACTCGATCGTATAACCTCATGGCTCCCGAACTTGCGAAAAAGCCGTATTTCAGCTTGGAAAGAGAGCTTAACCGCTGCTATGCTGATGTCGCCCCTCTCCTTGCTGACACAATCAAAGAAAGAGCTACGCGCCCCAGAAAGCCTCCTGCGGGAGCCCTCGGGGATCGACCGAAGAGCATTCTGGATCGTTTCGGCAACGACGGGCATAGAGCAAAAATCCATGATTCGAGAGCACCGCATTATGGATTTAAAGAGATGTGGCGCGACCTATTTAGTCGGCAAGATAGTTGATCAAATGCTGCGATACCAGATGTTTATATGCCTCTTCTGCCTTGATGATGATCTCTGTGTCTTATTTCGGGAACGCGTGCCAAGCAGATCTGTTTCATCAACAAATGCAGGGCAAGGACGCCTCTACGTTTTTAAGCCGTTGCACTAGCAATCCATGCGGAGCAGCGGCCCTAGCCGGCTAACAGGTCGGACCAAAGGAAGGCTGATACCCGCCGGGGCCAAGCTACTTACTGTCTTCGGGCCCAGTCTAGCCGGTGCATTAGTGAGGCGGCAACATGCAGCTATACATATAAGTTCAATGCCGCTGATTCACAGGATCTATATAGGCAGGTAGGTAGGCTCCGGGTTTTGACAAGAAACCGACCTGGTTGGTTTCGACCAACCCTGCCACAACACCAACGTCCTGAGTTCCTGGCAATGCAACCAGGGTCAGGGTAAAGGCGTTCAACGACTCGGTCGCCGCGGGGCAGGGTGGATAAACTCGCAGCAGTGGGACTACCTATTACCTTACTAAGTAGCCATGGTGCGATAGGTTCGGCCCAGATTCGGTTGTTCGCGTATTCATCCACGGTCGGACCTACGATTGTCCTGCCAATGGAACAAGTGACGTATCTAAATTTGCGCGAACTACATATATAATTAAATCCGGTCGCCTCTCGTTCTTTTCCCTGGACTTCTTCCATTTGGCTTCCTTGTTGTTCGTTTGCTTTGCTTTGCTTTGCGTGTGTCCCAATTCCTGTTGACTGCCGTCGAGCCCCGCGCTTCAGCTTGCAGACAACAGTGGTGACAACAGTATGACGTCGCTCGTGGCATCCCAGGCTCTCAAGAGTCGTATTCAGAGAGCTTCGTATCTCAAGAAGCTCTGTCGCCCGGAAGACCTCCTTCACCATTTTCCCAATGGCGCCTCCATCGGATGGTCTGGCTTCACCGGTGTCGGGTACCCCAAGTAAGTCGACGCCACCCCGCTTACCGACGACACCCTGGACTAACAGCGGAATCGAGGAAAACGCCCACATTCTTGGCCGATCACGTAGAGAAGAATAACCTCCAAGGGAAACTGCGATATGATCTTTTCGTCGGCGCTTCGTCTGGTGCCGAGACAGAGGACCGCTGGGCCAAGCTGGACATGATCAACCGACGGTCACCTCACCAGGTCGGCAAATCCATTTCCAAAGGTATCAACGAGGGACGAATCAAGTTCTTCGATAAACACTTGTCCATGTTTCCCGTTGACTTAGTCTATGTAAGTTTTACGGCTTCCATCGTGACCTTCAAAAAGCCTGACAGAACTGTAGGGCTTTTATACGAAAGATTCGCCAAACAAAAAGCTCGACGTCGTTGTTGTTGAGGCCAGCGCAATTAAAGAGGATGGCAGCATCGTGCCAGGAGCCTCGGTGGGGGCCACGCCTGAGCTTATCCAGATGGCCGACAAGGTCTGTCTTATGCATCCCGACTTCGCAGGAATACGAACTGACGCGGAAAACAGATTATAATCGAAGTGAATACAGCAATTCCAAGTTTCGAGGGCCTTCACGACATTACCATGACGGATCTGCCCCCGCTAAGGAAGCCGTACCTGGTCATGCAAGTTGAAGACCGTATTGGCAGAACGTCAATTCCCGTTGACCCCGAAAAGGTTATCGGCGTCATAGAATCGGATTATCAGGATCAGACATCACCTAACTCCCCGGCGGACGAAGGTTCTCAAGCCATCGCTAACCATCTGATTGAGTTTTTCGAACATGAGGTCAATCACGGACGGATGCCGAAGTCTCTTCTGCCTCTCCAGTCTGGCATTGGCAACATCGCAAACGCCGTCATTGGTGGATTAAGCGAATCCAACTTCTATAACCTCAAGGTCTGGACAGAAGTCATCCAGGACACGTTCCTTGACTTATTCGATTCTGGACGCTTGGACTTCGCCACAGCCACTTCCATCCGCTTCTCCCCCGACGGCTTCAAGCGCTTCTACGATAACTGGGAAGCTTATGAGGACAAGCTACTCCTACGTGCACAGCAGGTCTCCAACTCACCCGAGATCATCCGCCGCCTAGGCGTCATCGGAATGAACACACCCGTCGAAGTCGACATCTACGCACATGCGAATAGTACTTGCGTTATGGGCAGCCGTATGCTAAACGGCCTGGGCGGCTCGGCCGATTTCCTGCGCTCCGCGAAATACAGTATCATGCACACACCTTCTACACGGCCATCGAAGACGGACCCCCTCGGCGTCAGCTGCATCGTGCCCATGTGCACCCACGTCGACCAGACCGAACACGATCTCGATGTAGTCGTGACCGAGGCGGGTCTCGCCGATGTCCGAGGACTAAGCCCCCGCGAACGTGCCAGAGTTATCATCGAAAAGTGCGCACATGACGAATACCGCCCCATCCTGAAGGATTACTTCGAGAAGGCCGAATTCGAGTGCCTTAAAAAGGGCATGGGACACGAGCCGCACCTGCTGTTCAACAGCTTTGATATGCACAAGGCCCTTGAGCAGGAGGGCAGCATGAGGAAGATCAAGAAATGGTAATCGCACTTTATAATTTCCGCTGGCAAAACAAGACGACGCAATTGGTATGGCGCACGGATGAGCATTGGAATGGTGTCTGGATCACGGGATAGTCATTGTACTTTGTACATATTTGCACAAGTATTTCGCCAACTTGTATCTTATGTAGATAAAAAGACATAAGAAAAGCTTCTAGTATCTCTGAGTAGCATCTAAATAGATTGACCATTTACTAGCAACTGATGGCTGTCCCTGGGTGTAGATGAACATGAACGAGCTATCCCTGAACGAGCGTTCGCTTTCAACTTGACTGAGTATTATGCGTCAATTACACCACATAATCCCTTACGCGATAAACCAGGAAAGAATTTTCAATTCATCGTCAATATTGTGCACGAATCTTATAATGATAGCTTTGCCCAATTTGCCCACTGACCTTCCTCCAAACGAAGATTCCTAGCAAACAAAGCCCTCCTCGCTAGGGATGAACAACCGAACTGTCAGCAAGGGTAATAGTATGCACATACCGCAACTTTCCGTTCTCCAGCCGAAACTCATGGCTATCGGGGGCATTGGCGAGATGTTCAAAGATACACATGACGTCGATAGATCCATACGACTCGTCAATGACGTACCGACGGTACGAATTCGGCGCCTGCGAGTTATTCGTCGGGATGCCCGGCTTGCACGAGTCGTTGGGACCGCCGGTGCCCGTGTACACAGAGCCCTCGAGCCGGTCGCACGGCGTTCCCCAGGGCACGGCGGCGACGGCGCTCTTGTTGCTCCACATGTCCAGGTACGCGTCGGCAGCAGCCCGGAGCGTCTTTATTTGAACACGCTGGAGTCAGTAATTACCATAAGGGAGTTATTATTCAGTTCATGTCTCGGGAGCATGTGGGAGCAGTAAGGCCCGGAATTACTGAAAGGGGATGGAAAAAGACTCCAGGGAACTAACCTCGCGCGTGTCGCGCTTCGCCTCGGCGATCTCGGTCCAGTTCTCGCGCCGCGCCCAGTACAACGTCTGCGTGGCGTTGAAAAGCCACGACCCCGGACTCGAGACCAATAGGTCGATGAGGAAGCAGCTCATATCAGTCGGATTATGCCGGATCTGCGTCCCGATGACGTGCGGCGTCGATGCGCCCGAGACGTTGCGCGTGATGATCAGTTCTGTGTAGGTTGCGCATTCGACTGTGTCTGAAATGGTGTGGCGGTGATCAATTATGAATGCGTTATCGACTACGGGAAGATTATACGTCAATTATTCTCACTGTCTCAAGCTGATGGCAGTACTGGATGTTTTGGTAATGTCTTACATATACCACTGGTTATCTCGTGCGTCTTGTTGTTCTCCCTGTACGTAAAGTTGTCGGCGATGTTTTCGAGATAGCTCACTTGACCTGTTTTTGCCCGCTTAGTATTGGTAAGACACGGTATCAAGTTCAGAGATAGACAGTTTTCTAAGTCGTCTTAATAAAAGAAAGTAGGCTAAGGAGATCTCGGATGACAACCATTCTCGTGCGCATAAACATATGCGTCTGCGAACTCGAGCAGCGCCGTTCGATTGCATGATGCTGCGACGACACCTCGCGCGATGCCCGCCAAAGCCGCCAGGCCTGCAAAACTAGTTAAAAACATTCTAGCAATATCCCCGATAGCTGTAATATGGAAATTATGGTGGAAATTGAAATGGAAATGAGTTAGTTTAAATACTCCATTTCGAGATGAGTGCAAGTGCCGCCGCCTCTACAGCCAGGAGGGAGAATCGCCGCCACCGGCAGAATCAACGGGAGAATTAGTTCTTAGGAGGAGAACGGCACCGGCCAAGCGAGCGACCTACTATAGGTGAAGTTTATTGTATGCGTATCCAATTATGTTATGCAGAGGAGCACATCAATAGAGGAACTTTACGAGAGCGGAGGTTAGTGTCTGGGTCAGATCGCTACCGTCCGCTTCAATAAGGCCTTTACTAGCGACGAGGGCGAGATTTTCTTTCTCATCTCTCTCTATTTTTGATTGATATCCGCATGCAGAGGCGAGACCAAGGAATAAATGTAATATCGTTCTTTGCCTAACTGACCTAGTCAACACCCCCTAGGATATGGCCCTTTGGTATTGATCAAGTTTTTTGATATTATTAATATTTATAGATTTTAACTCGTGTAATTTCGCCCAGTTTAACTCAAGACCCCCAAGACCCGCCAAGTAACCAACAATCACCATCCAAAGTAACTAAGGTCGGAATCATCGCGGGGAGCATTGTCGGGACAGTCCTTTTCTTGTTCTTAACAATCTTTTTCATCTGGAGACGTAGAAAAGCAAAAGCAATGAAAAGGGTACAATCTGAGCAGTCAGCCAAGAAGGAACCGGGTGATTACACTGGAAAACCGGAGTTGGAGGAAAGCCTACGTATACACCGTCAAACCAGAGCTCGACGTCAATGCAGTCAGGGCTGAACTCGAAGGTGACCTCCTAAAGCCTCGTGGCACCGATATATACGTTTTCAAACCGGAACTTGAAGGAACTGCAGGTGCGGAGAGAAATAGGGGTGCGTATATCAGGAAGAAATCGGAATTGGAGGCGTTATCGAACCCATGCGTTTCCACAACCCCACGCAGCATTGCCGACGTTGCCAAGGAAGAAGCTGCGGTTAGGAGTGCAAGGAATTCAGTTAGCATCGTTGCGGAATTAAATACATGAGAGGACATTCTCTGGGTGCAACTCTGTATTATATAAAAGGATAAATTTTAAGTTTTTAGCTACTAAAATTATAGCTAGAACAACTATAATTATAGGCTTGTGTTATAGCTACTGCTAGCTGCTTAAATAAAGCAGGTGTTAAAGCTGTAAATATAATTTATTTAGTTTATTAACTAGTTTTAGTTTAATTTTAGCATAGCTTTAAATAATTATATTAAAACTATTTAATATAAATTTTTAAAGTTTATAATAAACATTATATAATTAAAAAATTTTATTAAATTTAATAATATTTAAAGTTTTTTTTATTTATTAAAATTAATTATAATTAATTTATTGTTATTTTTTAATTTTTTAAAATATTTATTTATTATATTAATATTATAAAATTTATTATTTTTATTTATTTTTATATATTTTAATAAAAATTATATTAAATAAAAATAAATTAAATAAATTAATAAATTTAAATAAATAATTTTTATATAAATAATATATTTTTATTTTATAATTAATATAATTATTTAAAAAAAATAAATTTAATATAAATTATTAACTTTATTAATTTAATATAAAAAATTTAATTAAATTTTTTTTTAAATTATTAATTATTTTACTTTATTATTTATACTAGTTTTTATTAATAATTTAATAAATAATTATAATAATTTATAATTATAATTATTTATTTTAATAAAATTTTATATAAAAACTTTTAAATATATTATATAGCAAAAAAGCCGGCAGCTGTAGCAAATTATATGTCGCGCTGCTAAACTGCGCGGATAGCTACTAAATAAAAAAAAATTGCACTTAGTTCAAAGCTTTTGTTATAGGTTATAAACCACGCTTTGCTGTGCTTAGATAATATGTTCCTTTTTGCGTTGTTAGGATTTCTACTTTTCATTCTTATAGGCCAGGTCACCAAGTTGTTGTTAAAGCTTAACGTTCTTTGCCAGGCTTAGCTGAAGTTGGCTTTGCGAAGATCGGGCCGATATTTTATGCTCCTGAAGCTCTCAAATAAAAACAGCGACCGGTATAGACTTATTGTGCAAATGTTTTGTGAACTCATGTATTGAAGTGTCAAGTAACGCATGAGTGCGACCATGTCTAGCTTGGTTGTGGCCCTCCGTGGGTTGCGTGGGTACCTGGCCAATGTGATCAAGCCAAATGGCTGTGTCGGCAGTTGCTGTGGGGGGAGTCTCGTTTGCCATCAACCATCAACACATCTTCTGCGATTTATCTTGTGCTGCACTAGTCAGCCGTGCCTTCCGTCCACCATAGGAAATCTATCTCCACACCTTCATATTTGCCGTAGCAGCTGCTACCAGAACTTATAAACCCCCTTGGCGTCCGCTTGCCTCTGTTCTTCCCCGCTGCATCATGGTCCAAGTAAAATAGCTAATCTCCCACTTCTGAGCTTGATTCACGGTCAGCTAGTACACTCAAATACCCTTGGGATCCCAGCCACGACATTGAACGGTGAAACACCATTCGAGAATAAACGTTGTATCTTATCGTCGCTCAGAAAGAACCTAGGCATGTCTCTGTTATATGTGATACCCGAGATGGTCAATAAAAGCAACGCATTTCAAGGACAGGTAGACAAGTTGTACCAATACCAGAAGCTTGCGCGGCTTGTCGTCGATGAAGCGCATTGTGTTAGTTAATGGGGTCACGACTCTAACAATACTATCGCGATATGTTGCGGACCAGGTCACGTGGTCCCCGAATAGGGGCCGCGCGGGCCCATAGGAGCCCTCTACCTCCTCCGCAGCCACCGTGTGTTAGACACCTAGGTAGTTTCTCTATCATCATCTATGACCATACAATTTCTGCGTGTTGCGCATGTCCATCAAGGTATGATGAATCATGATCTTGGGAAGTGGTATTGTGTCATCTTAGTCGGTTGCCTTGCGACAGGGCGGTGGCGATCTTGCCCTTGTCATGTCCGAAATTGATGTATCTGAAGAGGAACTGACAAGAGTCGACCGCGCAAAACTCGTGCACAAGATAGATTTGCGACTGATCTCATCTCCAATGTCAGAGTCTTTCACAGTCCGCCTTTCGTGCTCCCCGCCCCCCCTCCCCCCCTTCCGGTCGGTATACTGACTTGAAGCAATAGAACTGTCTCGCCATCGCGCGCTCCACAATGGACAAATGTACTCTGTCCTATTCCTCCATCATAGATCCCCTCGAAGACACTGACTTGACCGAGAGCTAGTACCACTGGCTTGGCAGCATCTTCAGCTTGGAATATCTCGTCGCCAATATTCCTTGCGCCCTGATCATCCAGAAGGTTCCCCTGTCCAAGTGGGTTGTAATCACCATGTCGCTATGGGGTATTGTGCTCGCCACAGGAAACCTGTCTCTTATTTCTATGCCTCTAGTTTCTTGGTGCCACTCGAAGAAAATTGTGCTAGATTCAAGACATCGCGATGGTCCATGTTATTGACAGACACTATGTGCAATTTTCGGGTTGCGTGTATTATCCGATATTACTCAAGACACGGTCTCGCCCCCAGACATCAACCGCAACAAACCGGCATCTCCCCTGTAGCGATGCAATGCAGCCGCTTTCCACTCATCCCACCCAATACCGGGGTCCACCCTGACGGCATCTCGAAACCCCCGAAAGAGCCCGACGAAACCGTGCCAATCCTCGAGGTCGTAGCCGCAGCAGAAGGCGAATCTGTGCTGTATCCTACCATACCGGACGAAAGACCCCAGATCCTCGCGCCCCTTTTCCTTGAGCATACGCGCAAAGACGAGCTCATCCTCGCCCAGGTCGTTGTTACCGCGATAGAAGGCGCCGACGGGGAGGAAGGCCACGGGAGAGTTGAAGGCGCGGCTCGGCGGTGCCGTGTAGGCCCACTCCCAATCGATGACACCTGTAATGTTGAAATCCTCGTCCACGAGGATATGGTCGCCCTTGTCATCGGCGTGTTTGAGATAGAAGATGCAGGCACCATCCGGGTCCCGCGTCGACGAGAGTGAACAGATCTGTGGTATTAAATCGGCTAGAAATCGATGTATGAGGTAGGCGTCGACGGGTCGCTGTGAGTACAGCTCTCCGCGGGCGATAAGATCCAGGATGAGGGAGAGTTCGGACCGATGGTATTCCTCAAGGGACGAGAACGGCCCCATGGCGCGCATTCTCCCGTCCGTGGCGAAATCGGTGAGAGACTCGCGCGCAAACGGGCCAACGTGAGAGCTCGCCGGGCGGTCGAGGGAGCCGAGCAAGTCGAATGGGTACTTGTGAAGCTCGACGAAGATGCCGGCGAGCTGATCCATCACCCGAGTCCGCTGGGCGTCAGTAGCGATGGACCATCTCAGCGAGCTTCCGGGAAGCTTCTCCATCAAGATATACCCGACTCCGACTACATTATCAGGTGTACTCTCTAGTGCGAAGTCGAACACCTTCGGCGCTGGCACCGTCGTCTGCTCGAGGAACTTGAGCGTCGCAATTTCGGACTGGACGATATAATCTCGCAGCTCGGGTCGGGGCGAGGTGGCGTTGGATCTGCGGACGCGGGCCAGCCACTTCACGCCGTCTTCAAAAGTCACCTCGATGTGGTAGTTCATGCCCCCCATCACCGAGCTCCGCGTGGCGTGGTCATAGCGAAGGGTGGGAACCGAGCACGGGACCCCCCCGCGCAGTTCACTGGCTCGAGAGGCTAATGCGGAAGTATCAATCTTCTTGATCAGCAGCTCGAGCTCGACCGCCTCGGCGCTCCGAGATGCAGGATCGTATGCTTCGGCATCCTGTTTAGCCTCGACTAGTCAACGTGAGAGAGCCAAACGCACGTGATCAAGTCTGGAAACTGACCTCCCATTTGGGACAGGTGTGGAATGGATGTTGGAGGTGGTGAGAACACAGATGTCGGTTGCAGAGGGCACATTCGCCAAGGGTGCGGACAGCCGGTCGTTGGCAAGCCGCGAAGTCACAAGTCCACATCGGCATGGTAATAGTCGTGTTCTTGTGAAGAAGAGCAGCGTTGGAGGAAATGCACTAGGTAGGTGCTCAACCCTGTGCTTGATTCTAGACTGGGCGAAGGACGATAACGGATCAATACTCCGTAGATGTGCTTGCTTTCTGGTATTTGTGCAGATATCACAGTGTCAACAAAGGCACGGAGTAGTTGTTTGGAGAGAAAGTTGGGACCATGGCTGGTTCTGTTATGTGACCGGTAGCGGATTTGGGGGGGTCCACGAAATAATGTCCTAGATTATTCCTAGGTTTGTATCATGTTGCATATATTTTCGACTTTAATTAATAATATATAGTAATATATGTCAGAAATGAAAGGCGGTGATACAACGGTCCACAAGGCTGTTAACTGTATATAAAACCCTTTATTTTACCTGTAAAGGTAATTATAACTTAGATTTTTAGATAATTTAATAAAATATATAAATATTACTTTTAACGGGTTATAAGCCCGGACGTTTACTTAAGCGTATTTTGTTTGTTAAAAATTAAAATATTTATTTTCGAATAATTTTATTACTGCTAACTTTTTGTAATAAATACGCGTTAAAATTTTATTTAAAACAATTTTATTATAAAAGATTTTTAATATTATTGCTATAAAATTTTTTAATTTTACAATATTTAATAAAGCTAATATTAAATATAAATATAATATATTTTGCAATACAAATTTAATTTATAAATTATTATTTTAAAATAAAAGCTAATTTTATTATTAATAAATTAATTACTTAAATTTTTAATATTTAGTTTTTTTATTTTAATATTATAAATTTTTATATTAAAATTGCTAATAAAAAAACAAATTTAATATATTTTTAAATAATTAATATAATTTTTATAATAAAAAATAAATTTAAACATTAAATATTATTTATTTTTTAAATATTTAAATTTTTTTATATTTTGCATTTAAATTATTATTATAGCTAAATTAATTATTTAACTTAAAAAATAACAATAATTAAAATGTTAATTTTAATTTTAATTATATTAATTAATTATTTTTACTAAAAATTTTATTATTTAAACTTTTAAAAATTTTTTTATTAATTTTAAAATTTTTACTATTAAAATAAATTTTAATTAATAGTTTTTTAATTTTTTTTAATGCTAATTAAATTTTTAAACTATTTTTTATACTTTTTTTTTAAATTTTTTTTTAAAAGATTTTTATTATTTTAATATTATTATTTGAAATTTTAAAATTAACTAAAAATTTGCTTTTTTATATTAAAAACTAGTTAATTTTATATTGCTTAAATATTTTATAAAATTTTTAAGCTTTTTTTATATTATTATTTAAACTGTTAAACTGTGCTATTAATATTTTTGCTATAATAATTGCTAAATTTATTGCTATAATATTTGCTATAGCAGCATTTTTAACATTTATAACAAACTAAAATATTGTTTAATAGCATAAAAAATTTTAAATTTTTTTTTAACAGTTTAAAATAATAGCTTAAATAAAGCAAAAATATATAAAAAAAGCTTGGCATAAATAAATTTGCTTAAATGTTTTTAAACAAGCCTTAAAAAACAGCTTTAACACTAAAAAAAAAAAAATTAAAAAAAAATTTTTGCAAAAAAAAAAATAAATAGTTTAAAAAGCAAAATATAATTTATACTGCAATTTATAGCAAATTTTTATAAAATATATATTAGTAAATATAATTAATAATAACAAAGTTTTTAAATATATTAGCTTTAATTTAAACCAAATTATATTTAATTTATAAGTTTAAAAAAAAAGCTTAATTTATTAATTATTATTAATAATAAAAAAAAATAACATTTAAATTTACCGGTAATATTGTTTAATTTATTATTACACTTTAATCATTGCAAATAAATATAATAAAACTTTATGCAAAATTTATTTAACTATATTTATATATAATTTAAAAATTTATTAATAGCTTTAAATTTAAATTTAATATTTTTTTAACTATTTAAAAAATTAATATTTTTAAAATTTTAATTATTAATACTGCTAAAATAGTTATTTAGCAAACGGTTACCTTAAAAAATGCCACTAATGTAATTATATATTTTAAGCAAAGCTAAAAAAAACAAGCTGCATAAATTGTTTTTTTTAGCTATAAAAGCTAATTTTTATAATAATAAACAAAAATTTTATTTAAATTGCGGAAAACTTTATTTTTTACTTTGCTATATAGCACACTTTAAATTAAAACTGCTAAAATAAAACAAAAATATATATTAATAACAATTAAAATTTTATAAAAAAAAGCTTAAAAAACTTAAAAATGCAATTAATTCGGCTATAAAAAAATTAATTACATTATTTTATTAGCAATTATATTAAAACTAGTTTTTTAAAATAAAATATATATTATTTTTATAGTTTATTTAATTTTAATTAATTTTTTTGCTTTTATTAACCTTGTTTTTTTTTATAAAGCTTAGTTTGTTATTTTTTATATTTAAAAGTTTTTTTTAAAAATTATTAAAATTACTATAAAATAAAATATTTAAAAATATTAGCATTAAAGCGGCAAAAAAACTTTTTAGCAACATATTTAAAAATAACTGTTTAAAAAACTTAATAAAAATATTATTAACAGTTATATTACGAATTAATAGCAAGCGGCCTGTTAAAAAGCTAAAAATAACCAGAAAAATTTAAGAAAAAACACGGGGCTAACTTAAAAAAAAAGCTATAAATATAAGCGTAATTATATAATATGCGGCTTTATAAAGCATAATAAAACGTGTTATTTTAGCTGCTTTATAAAAGCATATAAAGCAAAATGCTTTAAAAAATTTATAAAAGCATATAAAGCAGCAAATAAACGGTAAAAAAAAAACAGTTTATATAATAATAAGCATTTTTTATATAATTAATTAATTTTTATTTTATAATTTAATTTAAATATATAGTAATTTTTTAAAATAATTATATAAAAATATTTTTAATAATTTTAATGTAATTTTTATTAACGTTATAATAATTTTTTTAGTTATTACCTAGTATAATTTTTTATAAAAAACTTTAATTATATTATGCTAATATAAACTAAAGTTTGTTATATTTTTAAATTATTATTTAATTAATGTTTAAAATAATTAAAAAAATTATTATAGTTTTAATAAAACAATTAAATTTAATACCTGTAATAATATAATATTTATTTAATTAATTGCAAAAAGAATTTAATAATTAAAATATTAAAATAAATAGCTAAAAAATTAATTAATTAATATTTTTAAGCTTAAATTTTTTAAGCTAGTTAAATTAAAAAAATTTAATAATTCATAAAATTAATTAAAAAAATTTTTAATTTAAATTAAAATATATTTGTAATATTATAAATTAAATTTTATTATAAATGCAAAAAAAAAAAAAATAATTGCAGGGTATTTTATAAATAATGCGTTAAACTAATTTTAATTTATTATAAACAATTATTTAAAAAATTTAAATAAAAATAATTGTTAAATTATAATTAACAATATTTTTAACAAATATAAAAAATTTAAAAAAGCTATAATTAATTGTTATAAATTAATAAATAAATCGGCTTGTTAAAAAGCTAAAAATTAACCAGAAAAAAGCGCAAGCTTAAGGTAACACGCGGGGCATAAATCACATAACGTGCTTAAAAATTTTACGGAGCTTAAAATAGTAAGCACGACAAAACAAATAAGCAAAAAATGTTTTATTATTTAAAAACAAACAAATAAAATAAATATTAAAATATAAATAAAAAAAAACAATTTATATAATAATAAATATTTTTTATATAATTAATTAATTTTTATTTTATAATTTAATTTAAATATATAGCAATTTTTTAAAATAATTATATAAAAATATTTTTAATAACTTTAATATAATTTTTATTAATATTATAATAATTTTTTTAATTATTATTTAATATAATTTTTTATAAAAACTTTAATTATATTATGTTTATATAAACTTAAAATTTGTTATATTTTAAATTATTTTTTAATTAATGTTTAAAATAACTAAAAAAATTATTATAGCTTTAATAAAACAATTAAATTTAACATTTGCAATAATGCAACATTTATTTAATTAATTGCAAAAAAAAATTTAATAATTAAAACATTAAAATAAATAGCTTAAAAATTAATTAATTAATATTTTTAAACTTAAATTAAAATATATTTATAATATTATAAATTAAACTTTATTATAAACGCAAAAAAAATAATAATAATTGCAAAATATTTTATAAATAATATATTAAAATAATTTTAATTTATTATAAATAATTATTTAAAAAATATTAAAAAAAATAATTAATAAACTATAATTAATAACATTTTTAATAAATATAAAAAATTTAAAAAAGCTATAATTAATATATATAAAAACTTAAAAAAAATTAAACAAGCTAAACAAAAATTAATAATTTTAATTTAAATTAAAGCAGCATATAAATATATAATAAAATTTTGCAAATAGCATGCAAAAATTAAATAAGCTAACAATAATGCAATAATAATAATTTTTTTAATAAATTTAAAATTAAAATTTAAAATAAATTATATTAAAAAAAAAAAAGCGATTTAAAAAAATTTATTGCAAAAATAATTAAAATTAACAATTGTTTATATAAATAATAACTTTAAAAATTTTAATAAAATTAAAACAACTAAATATTAAACGTAAAAAAAAAAAGGTTAAAAATTAATAGCAATAAAAATTTACTTAAAATTTATAAAGCTTAATATAATTATTAAAAAATAAAACTTAAGCAAAATTAAATGTTATAATTATAATTAAAAAAAATATTATGTTAAAAATTGCAAAAAGCTTAAAAAGCAATAAAAATTTAAAAAAATTAAACAAACTTTTGTAATAATAATTGCAATATTATAAATTAGCAATTAATAAAGCTTAAGCTAATAATAATATATTAAAAATATACCTAGCTGCAATATATGTAAAAACAAAAACAGGTATATTTAGCATATTTAACAATAAAACAATTAAAACAAACAAAACAAAATAAATACACTTGCGATATAATTAATTGCAATAAATATAACAGTTACGCAAAATAAATAAATATAAAAAATAACAATAATAAAAAGCTAAAGTTAATTAAAAATGTTATAAAAATTAACAAAACATTTGCAATTTTACGAAACAAAAAACTAGTTAAAAAACTAAATTAACTTAAAAGCAATAAATATTTAAAAAAATAAAACTGTATATATTAACAATATAACTATTAAACTAAATAAAAATAAATAAAAAACGCTGTAATAAAATTTATATAACAAAAATATACTTAGCGTAAAAAATTAATAAAATATAAACGCTAAATATAAAAAGCAAAAAACGCAAACGCAAATATTTTTAAAATTATATTTAATTATAAAATATAAACATTTTTAAAAAATATATAAATATATAATAATATTTTTATTATAAAGGCTAAAACAAATATTAGTAAAAATTTTAGCAAAACGATATAATTAATCGCTAAAAAATATTACTATAATAAAACTATGCGATAAAAAAAGCTAGAAAAATTGCAGCTAAAAAACAAGCAATATAAAAATATTTTTTAAATAAACTATATAATTTATTAATATTTAACATATATTTAAAAAAAACTTAAATATATATAATTTTTAAAATAAATAAATAATAATGCACTATAGCAATTTTATTATAAAAGCAATATAAAAAAATAAAAATTATTTATTAAAATTAAAACAAATTTGCAATATTTAAAATAAATTTATAATAGCTAACAAAATATATATTATAAATTATAAACTAAAAATAATATTATAATAATATATACAAAATATATATTTAAATAAAAACTATAAAATTATAAAAATTTAAAAAACGCGTCATATAAATTAAGCAAAACCGATTTATATTTAAAAAAAAAACAAGCTGTTAAAATAAATCCCAAATTTATAACATAAATAATACTAAAATATTATAATAATAAAATTATAATAATATAACTTTTAATAATAATTAAAATAAATAAAGCTTAATAATAAATAAATAAAATGTTAATATAAATAAAAATAATTAAAAAATTAAAAAACAACTAAAAATAATTATAACAAATTAACAATTAACTTAAAAATTAAAAATGTTTTATATTATAACAATTAATAAAAATAAATATATCAAAATTAATTTAATATATTAAAAAAATAAACTATAAACGTTTATAAATATAAAAACTTAAATAAATTTTATTTTTTTACAAGTTATTAAGCGGTTAAATATATTAATAAAGCTTAAAAATAATTTTTATTTATTTATAACCGTTAATAAAAGTTTAATTATATATAATAATAAAATAATTTTAAAAAAAACTATAGCATTTTTTTTTAACATTTTAAAATACAAAAAAAAACTTATGCTTAATATTACAAAAATATTTAAATATAATATTATTTTAAAAATATTTTGGTTATAAAAAAATAATTTTAAAATAAATTAAAAAACCGGCCAATTTTAGTAAAATATATTAAAAAAAAATTAATTTTTAAAAAGCTTTTAATGCAAGCATTAAATAATTTTATAAAATAATTTATGCAAATATATATTATAATTAAAAATTTTAAGCTAAGATTTAACAGCAAAATATTATTAAAATATAAAAATTATAGCAATATATTTAATAAAACTTATAATTATTTATTAAAAAACAAAATATAAAATTATTAAATTTTATTTAAAAAAAAAGCAGTGTTAAAAAAAATTTTACTATATTATATAAATTAAAAATAGCTATAAAGATTTAACAAATATATTAAAAAAAATTTAGCAAAAAAATTTATACGGCATTTAATATTATTAGCATAATTACCGGTTTTATAAATGCTAAAAAAAACTTAAAAAAAATAACAAATAATAATAAAAACTTTATATAAATTATAAAAATATAAATTTTAAAACGGTTAAATTTATAAAACTATAAAAAATAAATTAACAATATAAAAAAAATAAATTAATATAAACAAAATAATTTATAATATTTAACTTATTTAATATATATTATTAAATAAAAATAGCGCTAAATAATAAATAAAAAATAGCATTTAAAACGCTAAAAAAATTGTTTAAATATTTAGTAATATTATTTAAGTTTATTAACGTACTAGCAATATTTTAAACATAAATTATAAATGCAATATAAAAATTTATTAATATATTTGTAATAATATATTTAAATAATATATTAATATATTTAAAAGCGCTTAAAAAATATTAAAAACATGTAAAAAAAATATTTAAAGCGTTATAAAACGCAAAATTTAAAATAAACTTTAAAAAAGCAAATTTTATATATAAAAAATTAATTTTTTTAAATTTACAATAATTTTAAAAAAAATTATAAATTTAAAAATTTAAAATTTTAGCAATAAAAAATTAGCTTATATTTAAATTAACAAATAATATAAAAATATTTATAAAATTTACAAATTATATTTAAAAATTTATTAAAAATTTTAGTAAATATATAAAACTTTTTATAAACTTAATAAAAAAAAATTTAATTTTTAAGTAAAAAAACAAAAAATCAAAGTTTTTTAACAAAATTAAATTTTTAATTATAAGCGATTTAATTTTAAAGCTATTTAACTTTAATAAAAAATTTAAAATAAAAATTAACGTTTGCAAAATAGCAATAAAAAAACAACTAGGTTAATAAAATAACAATAAAAAATTATACCCGGTAGTTTTTTTTTCGAAAAATTTTGTAAAACTAATAATATAATATATATTGCTAAACAAAAAGTTTATAGCTATTATTTAAACATTTAAAAAATAAAAATATTATTTATATAAACTAAAAAAGCTAGTAATAATATATTTCGATTATAAAAACTTTATAACATTTATAACATTAAAAATATTAAACAAACGATAAATTAAATAAGCAAAATTTTTTTTATAATTTAATTTTATTATTGTTTATATTAAAAAAAATATTAAAAGTAAATATTTAAAGCTAACAAAACAATTATTAAAAAAAAAAATCAAACATTTTTTAAAAAAACAAAACAAAAATTAATAATATTAGCTATAATATAAATAAACTATAAATTATTTAAATAAAAAATATTAGCAATTATTATAGCTAAATATTATTATAATAATATTAATTAATTTAATATAAAAAAACTAAAATATAACGATATTATAAATTTATTATATTATAAAAATAAAATATAAATATTATTAAAGTTAAAAAAAAAGCTTATTAAATTAGCTTATAAACATTTATTTGCAAAGCATTAAAAAATGTTTAAAACTATTTAAAAAATTAAAAACTAAACATTTTACTAAAAAAAAATAAAAAACACGATTAAAAAAATACTAACTAAATATAATTTATATAAAAAAAGCAAAACACTGCAATATAAACTATATAAATTATTGCAACTTAAAAAAATATTTAATAAAGTTTAAAAATTTATTGCGTTTAATTTTATCGTTAAGCTGCTAAAATTAAAAAAATTAATAACAAAAATATCGTATAATTTAATATTAATTATTATAAAAAAACTCACAAAATATAAATATTTTATATTTAGTAAAAACTAGTATAGGTAATAAAGTAAAATAACTAATAATTTAAAAGAAAAGTTTTTAATTAAGTTTTTGCTAAAAGCAAAAACCTTTATATAAACTTTTTTATACTAAACTAGTGAGCTAGTAAACTTTAGTTAGCAAGGTAGGTAGCTTATATTAAACTTACCTTTTTTAAATAACTATATTAAATGCCGGGGCATAAAAAAAACTTGTTGTTTTCGATATATTAACTGTTTAACTAGTATATATATAAATTAATTAATTTTTTTTGATTTTTTTGCGAGGTTTATTTCGTTTTTTTTTATAGAAATATTAGTTGCTTTTAAAACTATAGCGTTTTTAAACAAAGCACCGTTTTTAGCTTTAATAGCTAGCTTATTTTTTTAGCGTTGCTAATATTTTTTTACTAATTTTATAAAGTTTCGTATTTGCTATTTTAATTTTTACTAGTTGTTTTTATGCTTATAACTTTTTTATTTAATTAAATATTAAAATCCTGTTTTAATACGGTTTAATTAATGCTTAAAAATAATTTTAATTTTAAATTTTTTTTTTTTTTAAAGTTTGGTTAATTATCGAAAATAAAACCAAAAGATAATATAAAATAGTAAAAAAGATTTTTTTTTTGTTTACCGGAAAATAAATAAGCAATAAAAATAACGGGATAAATATTAAATATTTTAAGTAAATCGAATTTGTAAGCTAGTTGGCCGACTTGTTTTTTAATTTTTTAAAGTTTAGCACGTTGTTGCAAAAACTTTTTAAAAAATTATCCGAGCAAATAATCTTTTTTATATAACTTTAAATATACTTTATTATTTATATCAAATTTTATTAAAATATATTTTTAATTGTAATATTATTTAGCGCAAGCTGCAGCAAAATTTATAGCTAACTTAGCATTTTTACGTAAATATTTTTTAAAAAATCAAACGTTTTTATATTTAATAGTGTTAACTTTTGTTAAAATATCGTTAAAACCGGGTAAGCAAAAACTAAAAAATTATTTGTACGCCGATAATTTAATTAAGTTTAAATACGCGCTATTTAAGTTTTATTGCAGTAAAAATAATACGTTTATTTAGTTTTGTTTAAAATGCTTAAAAATATAATAGCATAAAGCAATTTTAACGGATTAACTTTTGCGTTTAAATAATTTGTTTTTTTATAAATAATAAGTAATTATTATAAATAATTTTGCACTAAAAGTTTTTTATAGTTTTTTTTAAAAGTTAAACATAAATTTACGATTTCGATTTAAAATAATATTTGTTAAAACTTTTTAATTAAAAAGTAATAACTGTTTAGCTAAAACAGTAGCTTAATTTTTTGCAATATATTTTATATTGCTTAAAATTAATAATAACCGCTTAAAAGTTGCGCAAATAACCGTAATAAATGCGTTATAATAGCTATATTTTTTTAGTTGCCATAAAATATTAGCTAAAAAAACCTTAGGTAAACTAAAAATAAAATTTATAGCAATAGTTTTTATTGGTTTTATATTTTATAATTAAATAAATTAATAATTACCGTAAGGTTTTTTACGGCTTATAATGCACGTTTTACAACTGTTGCAATGTTTAAAATAAACGATAACTTTGCGTGTTTTTAAATAAATAAAATAAAGTTTTAAGTTTTACATTATACGTTTTTTACCGAAATAATGCTTGTCATTATATATTATAGCGAAAAACTTATTAATTTATACGTTTAATATGCATAGTTTATATTTGCTTAAACGATTAACGTTATAAATAAAGTTTTTTACAATTGCAAAAAAATAGCCGGGCTAAAAAAAATTATTAACGTTTTTATTGTTGTTACAAAATATTTGCAATATTTTGTTATATTTAAAGTTTTTATTATAATTAGCTATAAATTTAATTTAAATAGCTTTATTTATTATTGCTTTAGTTATTACTGTATATGCTAATAAAATTTTTTATATTAATTAAATGTTGTTAAAAATTAAAATTTTATTAAATCGCTTAATTTATTTGTTTTTGTTTTTTTTATTTTTAATGTTTTTAAAGCAACTAAATGCATTTAATATAAAATTAAAACGTTTTAAAAAACAATATATTTATAGTTTATACTGCAACAAATAAATAAAAGCATTAATAAAACGTTTATTAGCTTTATTTGTTAATTTTATATTTAAATTTGTTTAATTTAAAATATTTTTAATAGTTAAATAATTAATAAATATAACTATAAAATTATATAATATTTTTATTATAATTTAAAACTTTTTGCAAATTTAAATAATACAAGCAATTTTTAACTTTAAAAAGCCGTAATATATTTTTGCTTAAAAAAAACAGCAATTAAAAAATATAACAAAAAATATTTTTATACTAAGTATAACTTTACCTAGTTTTTATTTATATCTGTTGCGTAAATAAAAAAACATAACGCTAAAGCTTTGCTTTAAAAATTTATTTATTTGCATAAATAATGTTTTATATAAATTATAGTAAAAATAATGTTATAGTTATATATAAACTTTTATATTGCTTTAAATAACTTTAATTTTTTTTTATAAGCATAAAGCGTATATTTTGCACGTAAGCTTATTGTTTACTTAGGTTATTATTTATAACGCAACTAGCTTTATGTTTTTCGTTAAAAAAAGCTGTTTTTTTTTCGTTGTAAAAAGTTTGCGTACTACGTATAATAAAGAAAAAAAGTGCAAAAAAAACTACTGCTACCGAAATACTGCTTAAATGTGCTTAATTAATTAAAAAATTTTAAATTTTAAAAAGCAGCAAACTTTTTTTTAATAGTAAATATACTAAATATATTTACTTAAAATTTAAATAGTTAAACAAAAAAATAACTTAAAAAAACTTTTTTTTAAAAAAAAATATATTTTTGTTGCAAAACAAAGTAAAAATAATGCGGAAATAGTCGATATAATTTTTTTTAGTATTAAAAAAAATAACCATATTATTAATAAAAATTTTGCAAAAGTTTTTATATAGCTTAATTTTTTTATTTATAAAACGCTAAATATAAGCAAATAAATTGCAAAATTTTATTAATGCTATTGTAAATTTTTTAAATTTTTAAAAGTTAACAATAATAAAGCGGTTTTTATAATCGCAATATATTTTTAATTAAAAAAAAAACTTTGTAGCATTAACGCAAATAATATATATTTTTTTTTAAATCGCGCTAATAATTTTCGATTAAAAAAAAAACAAATAATTATTTAGCACTGCTATTTTATTTAACAAGCGAAAATTTAAAACTAATTAAACTTTAAGCACTTTTTTAATTTATTTTTTTGCTACAAAAATTAAATAAGCAAAAAAAGTTAATTTGTTAATTTATTTTATTTGTTTTTATTTATATAGCTTATTATACACTGCGTTTAATATTTTTTTGTTTTAATAATTTAATAAATAAATATAATTTTTAATTTTATATTTTTGCTAATTATTAACTAAAAATATTTTTATTTGTTTTTTTTAAAAGATATTAATAATATTTTAATTTTTTTAAACCTTAAATATATTGTTAATAATTTAAATAATTTTATTTAAAATTTCGCTTTTTTTAATATAAATTAATTAGCTATTTAGTAAAACAATTTTGCTAAATTTTGCAAGTTTTTTAATTTTAAAAATATTATAAACTTTAAATATTTTAGGCTTATTATTTTTTAATTTTTACAATTTAAAAAAGTCGAAATTTTTAGCTTTAATACTTTAATAAATTAAATCGATAAATAAAATGCTTTTAAATATATTTTTATATATTTTTAGTTAATTTATTACATTTTTAACAGTTGATTTGTAAAATATATTAAAATTGTTTAATATATTAATAATTTTAGCAATATTATCCCTAAAAATTTAATTTGCTTTATTATTAATTATTGCCTCGATTATAAAAATTATTGTAACATTTTAATTAATAGTAAATAAACGTAATATTTTAAAGTTATTAAATATATATATGCTTTATGCAATAATATTGCTTAGTGTAGCTAAAGCTACGCTTAGCGTTTTTATTGCTTTTGCGCTTTTAGCAGCATTTAATGCTATAAACATTTTTGCTACTAATATTATTTTTAAGCATAATTTTTATAATGCTGCTTTAATGCGTTTTTTATTATTTTATTTTTATATTTTGCCAATTTATATACTTTTTAATATATTTTTTACTTTTAATAATAAATTAATTATTATTACTTAATGTAAAATTGTAAATTTAACAAAAATAGCTATATTATTTTTTTTAATTTGGTTTAAAATTAAAATTTTAATTAAATAATAATAATTTATAAATATAAAATATTATTATAATTTTACTTAGCTTAAATATAATATTATGCTATAAAATTATTTTGTAAATGCATAAGTGCACGTAAAAATATATTTTAAATTTTTAGCAAAATTTTTTTATGTTAGCAAAAATAACTTTTTATTGTTTAAAATTAATAACTATTTTGCAAAAATTAAAAAAATTTGTTTTTAAAAATAAAAGTATACTGCAGTTTTTTAAATATACCTAAGCAAATTTAATAATTTTTATTAAAACAAAATTATTATATTTATTTATACTAAAATAATATAGTTTTATTATAGCGTACTATATACATTAAATATGTTTTTTGCCGATATTTTTTATTTTTTTTTCTAAAATTTGATAATATATTTAATATATTTTAAAAAGTTAAAAATAACTAAGCTTTATTTACACCCGGTATTATAGCAAATTTTAATATTTACGCTGTTAAAATTTTTTTATGCAATAGTTTGGAAAAAAAAATATTTATTGCTTAACTATTAATTTATTACTTCGTTAGGTTTATATAAGCGCAATAGCGCTTTTTTAATCATAAATGCTAAAATATATTTTTTAGCGCTGCTAAAGTTTTTTGCCGCCGCAAAAAAAATATAATCGTTTAATTAGTAATTTAGCAAATATTTAAATAATTTATTTTTTAAATTAAATGTTATATAACAATTTTTATATTTGCGTTATAATTTATTAATTAGAAATATATTTTCGATTTATTTTAATAATTAAAGCTAATAATAGCATGTATAGCATTTTTTTTTTTTAAGTTAAACGTTTTACTGCAAAATTAATAAATTATATTATAATTAATAACTATATATTTTTTGTTAAAGCTAAAATTTAAATTAAAGTTTAAGTAGTGCAATTATTCGCTATTATTATTACTAAAAATATTATTTATTTTTTTTGCTGCATTAGCTCGATTTTAAGCGCGATTGCAATCGCGCTAATATTTATCGTATTTATTTATACGTCGTTTTTTGCTTTTTTTACGCTTTTTTTTTTTAATTTTTATTAAGGCTAGTTTTTATTTTTGCTTAATTTGTTGCGGTTTTTTTTTTATTATATTTGTTGCGCCGTTTGTTTTTTTTGTTTTTTAAATATTTAAAATTATAACAAAAGTTTAATTGGCTTAAATATTTTTAACGTGCTATAGTTAGCAGCAATAGCTTTGCTTTAGCTATTTAAATTATATAATTAACTAATTTTTAGCTTAATTTTAAAGCTAAAAAATATTGCTTAATATTTAAATTTATTATGTTTTAAACTTATATTATAACGCTATGCTAATTATTGTTATTTTAATTTAAAATCTTTATTATTTTTGCATATTAAAGTTTTTTTTATATAAATATAATTATAGCCGCTTTATTTCGGTTATATTACTAAGCTTTAAATTTTGTTTTTTGTTGGTAAACCTTTCGGTTGCTAGTAATAATTGCATAAAAAATCGGTTTATAAATTTTTTTAAAACTTTTTTTAAGCTTTTTGCTTTTATTTCTTTGCGATAATTAAAAATAAATTTGTTATTTTACTATATAACCGCTGTTCCGGCTAAAAACATAAAAAATAATATTATAATTTATTTATTTATTGCTTTTTTTATATCGTCGTTTTTTATAAACAAATTAATATAATTAATAAAGCAATATATATTAATAAAAATTAATTTGTTTTTATTTGCTATTATTTTTATATTTTTAGCGTTATATTAATTTAGGTTAAAAATTTTTACGTTTGTTTTTTTAAATTTATTTGTTTTGCTATATTTAATAATTAATATAAAGCTTGCAGCTTTAAATATAGCTTAGCGGTTAAAATTATTGTTATGCGGGTTATAAAATATATTTAAAGCTTTACCGTTATTTAAGTTGTTATTAAAGTTATTAAAGTTGTTTAAATTATTAAAGTTGCAGTTTTCGGAAGCCTGTATTTATTTTGCTCGGTTAAACTATTAATAATTTATTAAAAACTTTAATAAGCTGTTTATATTTAATAGCTTTAACGCGTTGCTAAATTTTTAAGCTGTTATTAATTAATGTTTTATTAATTGTTTTATGTTATTAAATTAAACTGTTAAAAAAAGTCGCGCGGCTTTTAAATTAATGTTTTGCAAAATTACGCTAAAGCTAAAAAATATTTTTTATAATATAATAAATTAACTAAAAATAAAACATGTTTAGCTTGCTAAAATAACAAGTGGTATATTAAAAAGTGCTGCTAATATTAATTATATATTAGCTGTTAGCAGCAATACTAATGTATTACAATAAATAAAAATGCTTTTATTTATACCTTAGTATTATTTGCTGTTTTTATAAAAGCTAAAGCGCAAATTATTAATATTAAAAAAATTAGCTAATAAATAAAATTGGTTAAATTTTTTGCCGCTTGCATTTAGCTTGTTTTAAACTAAAAGCTAAGCGATTAATATATTTAAAGCTAGGGCTATTAATATTACTAAGCTTTTAATTAAATTTTATATTTAAATATATATTAAAATAAACAGCTTATTAATAGCTTTAATACTTTTATTTAACTTAACGACTTTTTTGTTTAGCGATATAATATTTTCGCGTATAGTATTAATTTTTTTTTTATTTGCAGCTTAATTAATTATTTGCTGTAAATTTTTTTTAATTATTTTTTATCGACAATTTTGCTGTTTAAACTTATTTTTAATAAAATTTTATAAGCTTTAGTTTTATTTTAAGTTTTTTAAAATTTTAAAAAAAAAATTTTGTTTGAAATTTTAAGTTTTATTGTATATTAATAGTTTTTTGTTTTCGATTAATGCTTTTTTAACGGATTTGTTAGGCATATTTTTTGGTGCTGCGCTTATAATATATAATATATTATATTTAGCCGGTTTTTTTTTTTAAGCTTAAATAAGCCTGTTTTAGCTATGTTTAATTAAAGTTTAAAAAAATTTAGCTAAAGAAATTTTAGCTATATTACGCTTAAAATATGCTTTATTTCTAAAGCACCTGGTTTGCCAGGTAAAAAAAATTCCCCTAGCAAAAATGCTAAATATATAAACAAGTATAAAAATAACAAATTATATAATTGTTTAAAGCGTTTTTTAATAAAAACAAATAGTTTTAATAGCAATTTATTTTTGCCAATTAATAATAGCTTTTTAGCGGTTATTAATTTTAGCGTAAAGTTACAAACTATAAAAATAACTTAATATTTTATATAAAAAATATTAAAAAGGTTTTTTTAAAACATATTAATATTATATATTTACTATTAAAATTTACAATAGTTTTGTTATTTTATTGTAAATTTGTAAAATATAATAGCTTTAAGGTTTATATGCCGGCTAGTATTTATATATAAATTTATTGGTTAGCTATTATATAATTTTAATTTTACGGAGTGCAAAATGCAAAATTTTTATGTAAAATTGCTAAAATTACTTAATGTTTAAAAGAAATATATAACATATTAAAAAAAAATAAAACGTGGTAAAAAAAATAAAATATAGTGTTTTTAATAATATTTTATATGCAATAAAATAATTAATAAAACTATAAATGTTAATTTTATTTAGTAAAATCGAATGCAATGTTGCAAAAAATAAATATAGCTATTTAAAAAAATGCTAAAAATAAAAGTATTATAACTTTAATTTATTTGCAATTTTAGCGGTCGATATTTAAAGTAAATTTAGCGTTAAAATATATTTGATTTATATAGTTTTAACGTAAAATTAACATAAATTGTAGCGTTTTTAAAAGCAATTTATCGATATAACTTTAAAATAGCGGCGCAGCTGTTAAAAAACCAATTTGGCGTTTTTCGGAAAGTTATTTTATTTTAGCGTAAAGTTTGCAGCTATTAAAAAATTAATTCGAAATTTCGACTATAATAGTTTTGTTGGGGTTTCGGGTATACGCGGCTGTTAAAAACCTAATCCGAGCACCTAATACTACCGGCAAAAAAAAAAAAAATAAAAAAAATTGGTAACTAAAAGTTGTAAAATCAATAGTTTATTTTATCACTTAGTAAAAACTGGTATAAATAATAAAGTAAAATAATTAATAATTTAAAGGAAAAATTTTTAGTTAAATTTTTGCCAGAGGCAAAAACCTTTATATAAACTTTTTTATATTAAACTAGTAGGCTAATAAACTTTAGTTAAAGTAAAATAACTAATAATTTAAAAAAAAAATTTTTAGTTAAGTTTTTATTAAAAGCAAAAACCTTTATGTAAATTTTTTTATATTAAACTAGTGGGCTAGTAAACTTTAGTTAGCAAAATAGGTGGCCTATATTAAATTTACCCCTTTTAAATAACTGTGTTAATATTATATTTAAAATTAAATATAGCAAAAAATTTAGCTTATATAATAACCTAATATATTTTTAATAAATATAAAATTTTAAAAAAAATAATTATTAATAAAAAAATAATTATAGCTTTTAAATTTTATTAATTGTTAATAAAAGCATTAAAAATTAAATACTATATATTTATAGTTTATTATTTATAAATAAATAAATAAATAAAACAATTAAATTTAATTTTAAAACAATATTTTTGCTGCTATTTTAATAAATAATAAAACAACTAGGTTAAATTATTGCTAAAAACAAAATATATATATAATAGTTTTAATAACAAGTTAATAAAAATATTATTATTTAAAACAAATTATAAATTTAACCTAAAAAAATTTAAAACAGCGATTTAAAAAAATTTTGCATTTAATGCAAAAATACGGGCAAAAAAATTATCGGCTTACAACAAAAATTACAAAATAAATTAATATTTTTACAAAACTGCATAAAAATAAATTATAATAAATATAAATTATTAAAGCTAATTTTTAAAAAAAAAAAAATATATATTTTTTAAAATATAATATTAAAACAAAACGACTAAATAATAAACTTAATTTTAAATAAATGAAACTTTTTAAAATTAAAAAAATTATTTTAAATATAAATTATTAATTTGTATTACTTAAAAAAGCTAAAATATATTTAATATTTTATGTTTTACTTTTTAAGCTAGCATTAAAAAATGCAAAATTTTAAACAAAACTAAAAATTAAACCAAACAAAAATATATACAATATTAAAAAAATATTAAATTTACGTTAAAATAAAAAAACTTACGAATATTTAATTAAATAAAAAAAATATTTATATAAAAAAATTATATAAAAATTTAAAAAAAACTTAAAAAACGCGATAAAAATAATTAATTAATTTTATTAACGGCATTTTAACTAACTAGCGTTAAAAAAATTAACTAAAAAAAAAATTAAAAACATTTTAGTTTATAAAAGCAAAAATTGCTATAGCAGTAAAAAAATAAATATATTTATTAAATAAATATTTTTGTTTAATTTTTAACCGTTTAAATTTTTTTATTGCTTTAGCATTTTTAATATTATAACAAATTATTTTAATTTTACGGTTTTAAAAAAAACATTTTTATTTTTACAAACAAGTAAAATAATTTATTAAAACTTAAAGCTATTTTTTTGCTTTTTTAGCTTATTTTAATTTATTTTTTTAATAAACAATTTTTTATATTTATAAAATAAAAAGCCGAAAATATTGCAAAATAATAAGCTTTAATATATAATTAACATTTTTTAAAACTTAAAATTACACAATATAAAGTTTGCTTTAAAATATAATAAAAACAAAAAAAAAATATAGTAAAGTTTATATAAACAATTAAATTAGCATAAGCTAAAGCGTTAAAACGCTAATATAATTTTAATTTTTTAAAATTAAATATAATTAATATATATATATAAAAACAAAAAAAAAACATATTTATAAAAATTATTAAAAGCAATAATTTTAAAAATTAAAAAATAATATTATAAATTAACAAATAAATTAGCCTGTTAAAAAGCTAAAAACCAACTAAAAAAAAGCGTAAGCCTAAGGTAACGCGCGAGGCGCAAATTACATAACATATTTAAAAGTTTTACAAAACTTAAAATAATAAACACAATAAAACAAATAAACAAAAGATGTTTTGCTACTTAAAAATAAGCAAACAAAATAAACACTTAAATATAAATAAAAAAAAAACAGTTTATATAATAATAAACATTTTTTATATAACTAGTTAATTTTTATTTTATAATTTAATTTAAATATATAGCAATTTTTTAAAACAATTATATAAAAACATTTTTAACAACTTTAGTATAATTTTTACTAACGTTATAATAATTTTTTTAGTTATTACTTAGCACGATTTTTTACGGGAGTTTTAATTATACCATGCTTATGTAAACTTAGGGTTTGTTATATTAATATATATAAAAACCCGAAAAAATTAAATAAATAAAACAAAAACTAATAATTTTAACTTAAACCGAAACAACATATAAATATATAATAAAATTTTACAAACAGCATATAAAAATTAAATAAGCTAATAATAATGCAATAATAACAATTTTTTACAACAAATTTAAAAATAAAATTTAAAATAAATTATATTAAAATAAAAAATTAAATAATTTAAAAAAATTTATCGCAAAAGCAATTAAAATTAACAATTGTTTATATAAGTAATAATTTTAAAAGTTTTAATAAAACTAAAATAATTAAATATTAAATATAAAAAAAAAAAAAACTTAAAAATTAATAGTAATTAAAATTTATTTAAAATTTATAAAATTTAATTGTAAAAATATTAAGGTTAAAACAAAACATTAAATTAAAACAAAGGTATAAATTAAAACAGTGAGACTAAAATTATAGCCTGTATACAAAGATATTTTTAAACAAATATACCTAGCTAGTTAAACATAAGCAATTATACACAGATTTTTAATTTTATTTTAAAGTTCCGGACTATAACATTTTAGTAGCTAGCGACTGTTTTTTTTTTTTTTTACACCATATTTAAATAAATTTTATCCTTTATTTTACAAGGCTAAACGGGACAACCTAACCATTATTTTTTCGGATAAATAAACTTTATTATAAAAATTACGACTTTTTTTAAAATATTTTATTTTTAACAACAAAAAAAAACAAACTTATTTTAAAAATAAAACATAAGTTTTTTAAACGTTAAAACTAGCGCAATTGCCCGGATAATATAAATTATATATTAATTAATGTTATTTTAAAACTTTATATATTAACTAACGTTATTTTAAACTTTAATTTATAAATAATTTGTAAAACCTTTTACTTTTTACCGATTAAATTTAAAAACATTAAAAAGTTTTTGCTTTTATTTTTAACCTAGTTAATTTATTTATTTTATAAACAAATATTTTGCTTGCTTTAATAGCTAGCTTTTAATTTCTGGCTATTTTTTTTTAAAATTTATTTATACGTTTTTTTAAATTATATTTGTCGGTTTTTTTTTATTTTTTACAATAAAAACTTAATTAATCATTGTTTAAACAATTTAAATTTAAAATAAAAAGTTTTTGCTAGCATTTTTTTTATTATTTTTTTAAAATTATTAAAAATATTAAGCACCGCGAACACTAAAAATTTTTTAAAAGCGAGCTATTATTTATTTTTACTTTTAATTTATATTTTTTATTACCAAATATATTATTATTATTTATAATATTACTAGATTTATAACTGTTAAACGGGTTGTTATTTATTTTATTATTTTTTTAATTTTAATTATAAGATTTAAAGTTATTATTATTTTTATTTTAAAACATAAATATTTAAACAAACATTTTATTACTAGCAAATATTTTACTACTAATTAAGCTAGTAAACAGTTAATAATTAAATTTATTAATTATAGTTAACCCAAGCTTTATTTAAATCTTTTTAGCAAACAAAAAAGTTTAATTTTTGCTATAAAGGTTTAATAAATTTATTAATGCTTTTAAAAACACAAAACTAAAAAGCTTGTTTTTTAGCTAAAAACTTTTTTATATTAAATATTTTAATTTTTATATCGAAAAACTTTTTAGCAAAAAAAACTATGTTTAATATAAATGTAATATTTATTAAAAAAAATATTTTTATTTAAAAACAGCGTTATTTAACACTTAAAAAATAACGCTATATGTGCTATTATTTAGCAAAATCTTTTATAGCTGTTGCGTAAATTTGCTTAAAATTAGTAAGCAAAAAAATTTAGCATAGCTAAAAAATAAACGTATTTAACGGACTTAAATGCGGTATTTGCGGCTATAATTAAAAAGTTTAAACCAAATATAGCTAACGCATTTAAATAGCTTAAAAGGTTTAACGCCGTTTATTTACCAAACTATATCTGGGCAAAAAAATTGGTTCGTAAATAAGCTGCAAGCATTTTTAAATTTGCTAAAGCAGTTAAACGCGCTATAAATAAATAATAAATATTTAAAGCGTATAACTTATCAATTTTGTTTTTCAAACAATTAATTGCTAAATTTATTGCAATATACTAGCTTAATAAATATTTAATTTATTTAAAAAAAAAAGCCAAAGCTTATAAAAATAACTTTATAAAACGTATTAAAATTTTTTTTATTTTAAAGCTGCTATAATTTACGATTAATTAAATAGTTACGCGCGCTTTAATGCCGATAAGTTTTATGCCACCCCGTATTTTTTTTTAAAAATTATAAATATTGCTAGCTTTAGCAGCTTATATATTTTTAATTAACAATACCGAACTAAGCGATAAAAAATGCACTAAAAATAACGATAAAGCTTTTTTTAAACGCTAAAATTTTATTAATACCGCCAAACGCCCGTTTTATTATAAAAATCGCTTAAGTTTTAAACGTTTACGTTTTAATTGTTTTAATTATTTTAAACAATAAAACTTTAGAAAATAAAATTTTAACCAACTTTATTAATATAGCTTTAATAATAACAATTGCGAACATATAAATCCGAAAAGTTATGCTAATTAATAATAACAAAAAAACTAGAAATATTATTAAAAACGATAAGTTTGCTTAAAACAAAATAACAAACAAGCTTTTTTTAAAGCTAAAAAATTTATAGCTATAAATAACGACAAAAAAAATAGTAAAAAAGCCTAGCTAGCTAGCAACAGTTTTTATATATTTAAAGAAATTTTAAACAAAAAAACGGCAATTTTAAAATAGCAACTAATTAATATAGTTATTTTTATTTTGCCTAGTTTAATTAAATTGCAATAAAAAATTGCTAAACCTGTTATAAATGCCATGCTGTTTTTAAATTTTATAACAAATATATAATATATATATATAATAATTTTTATACTTTAACAAGCAAAACGGGTATTAAACTAAATAAATTAAATAATTTGCTTTATACCGGCTAATTATTTAATTGTAAAATATTTAAATTTAAATAAACCAAGCTGTTTTAATTTGCAAATAAAGTTAAAAAAATTTCAAATAACACTGCTTAATATATTATCACTAAAGATAATTTATGCAATAACGATATAATATTAATAAAATTTAACACTTATATAATAATATTTAACCTAAAACTTATATACTACGGCAAATTAAAAGTAAAATTTATATATATAAAAATAAAGTTTAACCTAGCGAGTTTTAAAACTTTAAATATAATATATATTAATATAAATGCATTAAATATAATAGTAAACAAAACATAGCTTTAAGCAAACGGACGTTTATACCAATTAGTTAAATTTGCCCGAAATATTACGGTTAGTAATATTAGCAAACTAATCACACTAACAAAAAAAGCTATATTTAATATAAATATTTTTGCATTTAATAAAGCAAATTTGCTAGTTATAATATAAATATTTATTAAAACATAAATTAACAAACGTTTAAAGCTAAATTTATTATTTTAAATTTTTTAAATAAAAGTATATTAAATATTTATTAACATTTTAAATAAATAGTTAACCGTTATTATAGCTAAAAAAGCAATAGTTTTAATAATAATAAATAAATAAGCTATTTTAATTTGTCGACAAATTATTGCACGCGGCAATATAACCGTTTAACCTTGTTTAATTACATTTATTTTTGTTTAATATATAAATTTACCGATTTAAACGAACAATAAAGCATTACGCGAATATATATTTACAGCGCACGGTAAAAAACTTATAAACGCTATCGTTAACAAATATATTGCAAAAGCTATTTTTTATCGCAATATTTTTAACAAATTAATTTAAATTTGCAAAAAAACAAAACTTGGAATTATAATTAATCTAAAGATTTAAAAGCGCTAAAAAGTTAACTGGTTTAACGTTTGCAAATATAACAACGCAATATTTAAAAACAAATTTAATATTACCAATAATTTTTTAAAACAATTTTTTACTATAAATAATAATATATAAATAGCACAAACAAATAATAAACAAATTAAAAAAATAAATAGCGGCTTACGGCAAGTAAAAAACATTTTATTTAAAATAACAAAACACGGTATTTATATATTTAACAAAAACTTATAATTTATTAAAGCTAAAATATAAATATTTAAAAAGTATAATATATAAATAAATACCGGTATAATTTAGCTTTTAAATGATAAAAAAATAAAAGTTAATTTAATTAAAAAATAATAAAAACAAAAAATTAAAACTCGCGCATATAAATTAAGCATGTAAAACAAAAAAATATTAAATAAAATTTTCGACTTTATATAAAAATAAAGTAAACTTAAATAAATGCAAAAATTAACTTTTTTAAAATGCTTAATATTTATAACTTAAAAACTAATTAATAATTAGTAAAAAAAATGCATAGTGGTTAACTTACGACTATTAAACGCAATAACCGTTTTAAACGTATATTTAATATTTGCGGCAAAGCCGTTTTTATAATATTTAATGCCGCATTTTTTTTTTACTAATTATTGATTTATCTTAAGCATAAAAACCGCATAGTTATTATATTATTTAAAAGCTTTAAAATATTTAATATAGCATTTATAAATTTTAAAAATAGTTTATTTTATACTTAAAAATTTATTAATATTTAATTAAAAATTTTTAGTGCATTTTGCCGAGCTTATATTAATAATATCGTTATATTTAGCGATTTAAAAAAATATATATATATTTTATTTCAAATAAATATTATAAAAATTTTAAAACATAAAATTAGTTTTTAACTTTAAAAAATTGTTTTGCGGATATTAATTTATTAACTTTTTTAGTTTATAAGTCGACAGGCATACTATTTATATAACGACAAATAAAATAGCAGCTATTTAAAAGCTTAAGTTTTTTAAAACATTAAACAAATTAAAAATATATATTAGCATGGCTATTTAACTTAAAAAATATATTCCATAGTTTTAGCAAAAAATTTTGCTATTATAAATATATAAAATAGCTATAAATAACAAAAAAAAAAACGAAATTATTTTATAAAAAAACTAAACGGCTAAAAAAAAATAAACTTTAAGCCGAAAATTTAACGCAACAAATTAAAAAAAAAGTAGCTTTAAATTTTTTTAAATAACTTTATTTAAAATTTATACTTAGTACACTAAAATTATACTAAAACTATATTTTTAAAAATAAATGTTTTTAAAAAACGAAAATATAATGTTATAATATTTTATTTAGAAAACGAATAAAACGGCAAATTTATACCAATTAATTAAATCCAACTAATTTTATTTTTAAGTAAAGTTTTAACAAAAATAAAACGCAAATATTATGCAACCGAATTAAAAATTACATATTTAATATAAATATGCCGTTAATTAAAACTATAAATATAATTATATATAAATCCGGTTATAATTTTTATCGATTATAAATTTATTTAAAGCATAGTTTTGCAAAAAAATCTGGTTATTATAAACGTTATAAAAATAAACAAAAAATTAGCTAATATATTTATATGTTTAAACTAATACAAATTAAACATTTAATATATACCCGGTAAATTAAACCTGGTTTTAAACGCACTATTTAAACTGTTTATAAAAAAAACGCAAAAAATAACGCTAAAACATAAAACGAAATAAAATTAAAATTAAACGATATAGTAAATAAATTTGCATATATTACTAGCGTTATTTAAGTTAACAATAAATTTAAAAAAAAGCTAGCAAAAAAATATGCTAAAAACAATAAACTTAGCACTATTATTTTTAAATTAAAAAAACTAAAAAAATTTAACTTTAAAACAAATTAAAATAGTTTATTATTTTATAAACTAAATACCGGTTTTAAAAAATTTGTAATTTTAAAATTATATTTAAAAAATTTTTTAACCGCCGCATATAAAAAAAATTTTTATTTCGGCATAAAACAAATAATGTAAAAATTAGAAAAATTTATTATAAAAAATTTATTTCGTTGCATTCGAAAATATTTTAAATATTAGTTACGGTGTGTGGCGCCGACCGCGCAGCCCACACCTAGCCATATAGTCCACTCTGGAATGCCAAGCCTCCACCTTGGCTATTTCACATCCCTTTTGGGAAGGTCAGCCATTTAGTAAAGTGGTAAATGCGTTAGCCGTGATAATATTGTCCTAAATGCTTAAAAAATAAGCAAAATTAAAGCAAGCTACCCGGCAATTTTTAATTTATAACGATTAAATTTATTTTATTTTATATAGTAACAATAAATTTTATTATTAAAATGCTAATAATATTAGCAAAAATACACTATAAAAACTAAAAAAATTTAATAAATATATTAGTTTTTTTACGATTATTTGCAAATATAGTAAAAAAACACTGCTTATTTTAAAACATATTATATATACAGCTAAAAATTAAGCAAAAATTTTTGCTAAAATATTGTTATTAAATAATTAAAGCATACCAAAAATTATTATATCGAACCGAAACTTTAGATTTTTTTTTACGTTTTAAAAAACGTTTTTTTACTAAAATAAACATAGCATTTAAATTTTCTACGGCTTATCACCTGCAAATAAACAAATAATCCGAAAAAAAAAACTAAAACGTTAAAATTGCTATTTACTTTTATTATTTTAATTCGGATATATTTTAAATAAATATTATTTTATTATTGCAGCATATATTAAACAATATAAAATAAAAAACATTAAAACGTTTATTAAATAAAATCGTTTTAAAATTTAAACCAGCTATATTATTATTTATTTTAAAAATTTTAAAACAATTTAAAAATTACGAAACAATTTAAAAATTATATTAAAAAAAAGCATAAATAGCTATTAATTTTGCAGCCGCAAATATAAAACTTAAATATAATAAAAAGCATACCTTTTTAAAATTTAACGTTAAAAACGAGGTATATTTTAAACTGCATTAAAAATATAATTTATTAAAAAAACCGCTTAAAAAATAATTTTAGCAGCAAGTCGAACTATTAATAGTTGTTAAAAAAGTAAAACGGCTAGCATATAAATTAAATTTTTCGAGACATTAAAAAATTTACCGAACTATATTTGTTGTATAACTATATTTAAAATTAACGATAAAAAACCTATATTAAAAAAAACGACTTTAACCCGGACGAATTTATACGGACGGTAACAACAATAAATAGCAATTATACGAGATCAAACAACTGTTAAATAAATGTGTTAACAAACAAAGCAAACGTTTTTAGCTGAAATATTTCGTTTAATAGAAAAAATATTTGGCTATTTATAATTAATGGTATTTTAAAAGTTTATTAATGCAAAATGCTAAAAAACTAGTATAAGCATATAGTACTGCTTATTTTATATCCGCCGAAAATTTAAAAGTTAAATTAATCGAGGTATTAAAAAATAGTTTATTTTAAAAATTAACCGTTGCAAACAAATAAAAACTAGTTAAAATTATTTTGCAAACAAATATTTAGGTGCACTTTTTTTAATAACGCGTTTTTTACGCAAACACAAGGTAACACGTATATTACTAACATTATTATAAAATTTTTAAAAATATATATAACTATTTTTTATTACTTTTATATATATAAAATATAATTATAAAAACATTAAAATTTTAGTTTAGGATTAATTTTGCTTATTTTTAATATTTTTAAAACAAATTTACAGTAAATAAATAACGTTATAAACTATAACCGCTAAAAACTTAAACAAATTAAATGAAAATATATACCGCTAAAATAAATATAACGCGTGGGATAAATATAATTTTAAACATTATATTTTCGAATTTTTATATATTATAGCATTTAAACAATATTATAGCCTAAGATTTTTTTAACCGAAAATTTAACTATAAAGCAAACGTAAATATTAGCTTTAAAAATAACAACGCATTAATAGCTGCTTAAAAAAAAAACTTAAAATTAAAAAAAATATATTAAATTTAAAAAATAGCTGCTAATATAATATAAACCAATTAAAAAACGCAAATTTAAGTTTAAAAGCAAACTTAGCATAAATAAAACAAACTATTATATTTAAACCGCCTTAAAAAAATTTTGGCCAAATAGTATCGTTAATATTTTTATTCAACTATAAATAAGCGTTAATAAAATTATCGCGTGGCTAGCACAAGCTAAGCTAATAAACAAACTATTTAACACTAAGCTATAAATAATATTTAAAGTTTAAATAAACAAAGCTATTAATGTAAAACGAGCGTAAAATTAAATAAATAAATTTAAAATAAACTTATTTTTTTTAAAACTTAAGTTTTAAAAAGCATTATAAATTATTAAAAACGCGGAATATAAATATAGTATAATTTTAATTAAAGCAAAAAAAAATTAAATAAACTAAGATTTATATAAATTTATTTAAATTTTTATACCTAAAAAATATTGAAATGCTAAAAATATTAAGCAAATAAATATAGCTTGGGATATGCTGCGTTAATTTTAACTAACGCAAAATTAAAAAAAAAAAAACAACTTTTATACTAAGCAAAAAAATTAAACCTTGTAAAAAGCTATTTATTGCTAAATAAAATATGTTAAACATAAAAAAAACGATCGTAAAAATAATAACGCTTAAAAAAAACCCGTTATTAATAAACAATAAAATTTTAACGAAAATAAAAAAAAAAATAAAAAAAAAATAACGAAAATAAAGCAAATTCTTTGCGATATTGTTAATTTAACTAATTATTTTTACCGGTTAATTTATTAATATTGTTTAATTTATAGCACTTATTATTTAAATAACGCTTATTATTTAAAAAATATTTATTGTTTAAGCAAAACTTATTATTTAAATAACGCTTATTATTTAAAAAATATTTATTATTTAAGCAAAATTTATTATATTTATAGTTTAAATAAAACTTATTAATTAAGCGGCGCTTTTTATTATTTAAACAATATATATCGGCTAAAAGTTTATTGTTTAAATAAAATTTATTATTTAAATATAACCCGTTTTTTAAATATAATTAATAAAGCTTATTAAATTTATCGTTTAAATAAAACTTATTTTTTAAATATAGCTAATAAAACTTGTTATTTAACCGGTTAATTAATTAATTTTAGTTATTAAACCGATTATTTAGTTAACTTTAGCTATTAAAGTTGTTATTTTAATTAATTAATTATATATAATTATTATTTTAATTATTTAGCTATTTATATTAATTAGCTAACTATTTGCTTTAATTGTTAAATTATTTATTTCGATTATTTAATTTTTTTTCCGACTGTTTAACTATTTGCTTCGACTGTATTATAACAAACCTATTATATATTAATATAATAAATTTATTAAGGGTTTTTAATTTGCAGATAACAGTATAAAAATTAGCGGGTGTTCGTTAAAAAAGTTTATTATACTTTTATTACTATGCACAAAGTGTATTACTAAAAATTAAGTAATAAATATATTAATGCTTAGCGATTTTAAATTAATAGCTAAAAAACAAAAACTAAACGAGTAATTAAATATAAAAAAATGTATAATTATATAAACATAAAAAATATAATAATTGCTTAAATTACCGTAAATTTGGTAAGCTACGGATTATTGTAAGCTTAATAAGCTATAAATTACTGTAAACCCGGTAAGCTACAGGTTATATAACAATAAAAACAAAAAAAAATAAATGCAGGGTTAAAAAAATTAGGCAGAAAAAAATTGAGCTACTGCTGGGCTATTACCTTTGTATTAACATATATTTTTGTAATATTATTTTTTTTTTTTTATAATTGTTGTTTTAACAATTTTTCCGTAAATAATTTTTTTTTTTTTTTTTTTTTTAAAATGTTTAGTTATATTAAAAAAATTAACCGTTTAATTAAAATTAAGCAAAAGTTTGCTTTTGCTTTTTTTATTAATTAATTTAATTATAAAACTATGCTTTGCTTTCGCTGCTTTAATTAGTTGTTAATATGCAAAATGTTAAAAAGTGTTTTTTGCTGTATAAAATGTGTTTGCGCTAGTCGTTTTTGCGACAAATCAAAAGTCCCAGTTAATACCGTAAACAATATAATGTCTAAACACTGTCGACTTAAAAAAAAAAAAAACAAGCAAAGCAACAATTTTTTTTATACAAAATAAATTAAAACAAGCGCAAAACAGTTTTTAATTTGTGTTAAATAAATTAGCATGCTTTTAAACGCAAAAATATTTTTTAAAAACAAAAAATATTTAAATAATTTAGCAAAAGCTTTAATTTTTAAATAAGCTAAACAAATTAAAATATATTAAAAAAAAATAAAAATTTTTAAGTAAAAAGCAAAAAAAAAAAAAAAAAAAGCGCAAATAGCGCAAACTGCTTTAATAAATTTTAATTAAAACTTTTTAAGCGTTTTTTTTAAATTTAACCTTTTTTTTAAGCTTTAATTAATTAAAATGTTATTAATAAAACTAATTTATAATTATTGCAGCACTTTTTAAGTGTTTTGTAAATTTTTATATATTGTTTGCATATAGGTATTTTTTTTATTTTACTAAATATTTAATTTTATTGCCGTTTAAACAAAAATTTAATATTTTTTTAATTTTATAAATATTTTAGTTTATTTTAACTTTAATTTGTTTTTAAATAATATATTTTTTAGTGCTAATTTAAATAAAAAAATATAAAAAATTAAATAAATTTATATTATTTTTAGTAATAACAATTAATAATTGATTAATAAAATAATTTTTTTAATTTTAAAAAAACCAAATTTTTTAAAATTTAATTTGTCGCTTGGTCACTTTGTTTTAATTTATAATATTTTTAATGTAATATTTTGTTTTTATTATAGTAAATAAATTTTGTTTTTTTTTATTAAAGTTAATTTTTCAGTTTTTTTTTTATTGTAATAATTTGTTATTTATTGTTGTAAAAATTAAAGTTGTAATTACAATTTAGTTTAAATTACTTTAATTTTAATTGCAATTGTTTTAGCTTTAAGTGCTATAGTTAATATAGCTGGTATTTTTATAAATAACTTTTTTAATTTTTTAATTTTTGCTTGTTTATTATATATTGCTTTATAAAATAATATGTTTATATTTTTATTAATAAATATATTATATGCAATTTATACTGTAAGCAAAAGTTTTATTTAATTATTTTGCTAATAATTAATATAGCTTTAAAAATATTGCTTAAATATTTAATTTAATATTTTTGTTTGTTTATTTATTTAAAAATAATAAGCAGTTAAAAACTTAAGCTTTATTTTTATTTATTTAAAAAAATTATTTTTAAACTTTAATATAAATAATTTATTTCGGTTAAAAATAATTTTATTTGATATTTTATATTTATTAAAATATTGTCGGATAAAAATATATACTAGCTATTTCGCAGTTACGTTTATTTTAAACAGTAAAAAATATATATATTTTATAAATCGGTTTATAATAACTTATATAGCATTATATTATACTTTTGTTACTAAATTTGTTAATGTAAGCAGTTTTATAATAAAATTTTAAGCAATAGTGTGCTATATTTAATTAAATATTTATATTAATTAAAGTAATTTATACGGTTTATATCGGGCTAATTTAACTTTAGCTTAAATATTACACTTTTTAATAATATTTTCGACAGTTTTTTTAAATTTTAAAAAATCGTATTTTTTTTATAGCTTTTATACCGTTTTAACTATTTTTTAATATTTATGCAAAAAGTGTTTATAAAATTTTTTAATAAAATTACAGCGCAACTTTGTTAATAAGTAAATTTTTTTACGGTAAATTAGCTTATTATAATTATAATTTTTTAGGTTTTATACTTTAGTTTGTTTTTGCTGGTTATATTATCGTTAAATCTAGTTAAATTATTCTGTGGGTAAATTTTTAAAAATTATTTAAAGTTTTAAGCTTTTATTTTTTTGTAAGTGTAATATTTATATATTTCGTTTAAATATTTTAAATATTTTATTTTATATTTGCTAAAAATATTTGCTTAAATATTTTTTTTAATATAATATATTTTAAAATTAAATTAAAAAAAAAATTATTTAATTTTTATATTGCTTATTAATTTTTTAAGTTGTTATAAATTAAGTTAAATTTTTATAATTTAAGTAAATTTTAATAAATTTTATTATTTCTGTAAAAAAAAGTTTTTATTTTTTAAGTGCTATAATAATAGCAAAAAGTTTTTTATTATAAATTAGGTATTATAATGTTGCATTTTTTAATATTTTTAAATAAGCTACTAGGTGTTATTTTTTACTTTTTTTTTAATTGTTTAAATATTTTAGCAATTATTTTGTTTAATATATTTGTTTTAAGTTTTTTTTTTAAATAAATTAAGTAATTTAACTATTAAATTAAATATTATACAAAGTTTTAACTGCTTAAATATTTTTCGGGTTTTTTTTGATATAAAAAATATTTTTTTTTATATTTTTTTGTTATATATTTAATAAATTTTTAAGCTAGCTTATTAAAATTTTTAATAAATAATTAAATATAGTTTAAAAACCTTAATGCTTGTTATATATCCGTAATTATAGCTAGATTAAAAATTCTTTAATTGTATACTGTTTTAATTTTAAATTGCTATATTTAAATTTGTTCTGGGGTAATTATATATTTTAAAAAATTAACTTTTTATATATACTATTTACATTTTTTAATATTTAATCGTAGTTTAGCGTTTTAAAATGCCTTTAGTATCAATTTTATATGTTTTTTATATTTTTTTAAAAGGTTAAAATAAATTAAAATGTTATTTAAATATATAAATATAAATTTATTAATAAACTTTTTAAATATTATTATTATTATTTGTTAAAAGCTGGCCGGTATATTTTGTAGTTTTTTTAGCATAAAAAAATATTTATAAAATTTATATATTGTTTATATTGCTATTTTTTATTTTATTTTTTTTGCTATGCGGATTATATAGTATTTATTTAATATATTTATAATAGTATATTATTTTGCTTTATTAATATTTTTTTTTGTTAATATTAGTGTAAAAAAATGTTTATTTAATATAATAGCATTGTTTAATAATTAATAATTTATTATTAGTTAAAATTTTAAGTTTTTATTTTTGTTTAATTAAAGTTTATTATTTTTAACTTTTAGTATTATTATTACTGGATATTTTGCTGGTAATATTAATTTTTAAATAAATTTTTTTGCTAAATTTTTATCGATATATTTCCGTAATGCTTTAGCTTTTTGTAAATTTATATAATAAATTTTGTAAAAATTAAATTTTCGTTTTTTTTTAATAAATATTTTGTAGTTTTAAAAACTATACTTTAGTAGTTTTTTTTTTTTTTTTTTTAAATAAATTTTTAAATTTTGCGTATTTTTTAGGGATTTTATTTGTAATTTGTTTAGTTGTTTTTTTTATTATTTTTGCTTGCTTTGTTTTTTTTATATAATTTTTTTAAATTTTTATCGGATAATTAAGTTGTTAAATTTTAACTATAGCATTTTTAAAACAATATTATAATTAAAAATATCGGCGATATTTAATATAATTTGTTTTTTGTGTTTTTATAAAAATATAATAAAAAGTTTAGTTTTTTTTTAAATATTTAACCGTTATTATAATTAAAGTTGCTTTTATTAAATATAATAATTTTATAAAACTTTATTTTATATTTTTAAAAAATTTGATTTTATTTTGCGATTTTTAAAGATATAGCATTAATTTGCGTTTTTAAATTAATTAATATATTATACTGCTTTTTATTAATTTTAATCGGAATTTTTAATTGGTTTTTTTTTTACACTAAATTTTTAATAAAATTTTAATTTTTGTAATTATTTATTGTTTTTTTAACGAAAATTTAAGTTATTTTTTAATTTTCGTTTTTTAAGGTTAATAAACTTTTAAATTTTTGCTTTTTTAATTGCGTGTTTTTTGCAGCTGTTATTTATATATTAATATTAACGTTTTTTTTAATTAAATATAATATTTTTTAAGATTTTTGTTTTAAAGGTTTAAATTATTTATAAATAGTTTTTTATTTTTATTTTTGCTTTTTAGGTTTTTTTTAAATAATATTTTCTGTAATTTTGCATTTTTTCGGTAAATTTTATAATAAATTTTTATATAACATAAATATTTTTTAATAGTTACTTTTTAATTAATTTAAGTATAAAAATATTTTTTATATGTTTATAAATTATTTTTTAAATTTTTTAAAATATTATAAATATAATAATATAGTTTATATTTATTAATTTTTTATTTTTGTTTTAATAAAAGTATAAATGTTTGCTTATATAGTTTATAAATAACCGCTATATAATATATATATTTAAACGCTATAGCTTTTTTGTTTTAAGCAGTGTTTATATATATTAAATATATTTTTAGCAGTATTTTATAAAAGGGTTTTTTTTTATAATTGCATAAACTTTTTTTTTTTTTTATATTTTTAACCGAATTATTTGCTAGGTTAAATCCGGCGTTATTTTTTGCTTGTTAATGCTATTAATAATTATATTTTTTATAAAACAACTAATATAAAAATTTATAAGTAGCTTTATTTTAGCGCAGTTTAAAAATAACTTTTTTAAATATAATTCGCAGTTTTTATTATTGTAACAAGTGCATTTTCGCTTAATTTATTTTAACGATTAACGCAATTTTAAATAAAATTTGCATATTTTATTTTGTTTTAATATAAAATTATTGTCCCAATAAATAATTGCAACGTTATACTTAGCTTTTAAAAAAGTTTTTTTTTCTTGCTTTTTAATTATTTATTATTATTTTAAACCGCTACAATTTTTGCTTTTTTTTTAAACTAAAAAATTTTTTCTTTTTAATATTTTTTTTGTTTGTTTGGTTTTTTAACAAACTAGCAATTTTTTTTAAAATGTTTTTTTTTACCGTAATTAAAGCATTTAATTTGCGATATATTTTTAAAAAATTTTTGTTAAATCACGCTTACTTTTTTTGTTTTTTGCTTTTTATTGTTTTAAAGATTTTTATTTTTTTTTTGTAGTTTTTTTTTTAAAGTACCGGTTAAAAAATTTTTTATCGATTATAATTATTATATCGATATATTTTTTAAGTTTATTTAATTTATTTATTTTAAATAATTTGTTTTATATTTATGTTTTAAATTTTTTGTAAAATAAATAAAACAAAACTAATTTTAATAATTTTAAAACTGCTGTTAATTGTTTAAATTTTATAGCATATTTTAATGTTTATGCTTTTTAATATGTTTTGCTTTTTTAATATTTTTAAATAATATTTCTATGCGTTTTTTAAATTTGCTATATTTTTTAAAAAAATTTTTTGTTTTTTTTTAAAGTTTTTTTTATTATTAGCTTTTAAAAAAATTTTAAAAATAAATTTAAATTATTTAAATATTTTGCCTGCTAAAAATTATAATATAGCTATTATTTTTTAATTTTTTTTTGTAATTAAAATTAAATATTATTTTAAGTAAAGTTATATATAAATTAAAAACGCATTTATATTAATAAATTTATTATACGGTTTAAAAGCTATAAATTTAAATTTGTTTATATTTAATCGTTTTAATATTATAATTAATTTTAATAATAGTAAAAATAATAAAAATAATATTTTATCGTTTTTTAAAGCTATTTATATAATTTTTTTTAGTGTTAACATATTTAATATAATTAGCTTAAATGTTTAAAATATTATTTGTTAAGCTATTAATTTTAAAATTAATAATATAGTTGCTATAATTTAAATAACTAGCTTTTATATAGTTTAACTAGTTTGTAATATTATTGGTGTTTTTTGTGCTATTATTTAAGTTGTGCTTTAACTTGTTAATAATATATTTAATATTTTTAAGTTTGCTTATAAAAACAAATTGGTAAAATAAATGTAATAATTTTAAATGCTGCTAAAAAAAAAAAAGCAGGTATTAATATAAATAGTTTAAATATTACTATTTTTTTTTTTTATTTATAAAATTATTTAAAATTTTTTAAACTTCGTTTTTGCTATTTAAACTTGTTTTATTGCTGTTTTTATTTTATATTATAATCGTATTTTCGACTGTGTTTTTTTTTTTAGGTTTAATTTCGTATTTTTAGGCTTATAATTTGCTTAATTAATTTATTTCCATTTTTTTAAAAAAGGTTAAAATTTTTACCTTATTTTTATTTGCTTTTTTAACATTTGAAAAGTATATTTTTTAAAACTTGTTTATAATTTTGCTATTACTAAGTTTTTTTTATCGCTTAATACCGGTACTTACGTTTGTGCTAATTTTTATTGATTAAAAAGCTATTAAAGTGTAACAAACCTATTATATATTAATATAATAAACTTGTCAGGGGTTTTTAATTTGCAAATAACAATATAAAAATTAATAAATATCCGTTAAAAAAGTTTATTATATTTTTATTACTGTATATAAAATATATTACCGAAAATTAAGTAATAAATATATTAATATTTAGCAATTTTAAGTTAATAGCTAAAAAATAAAAACTAAACGAATAATTAAATATAAAAAAATGCACAATTATATAAACATAAAAAATGTAGTAATCGCTTAAATTACCGTAAATTTAGTGAGCTACGGATTATTATAAGCTTAGTAAGCTATAAATTATTGTAAGCCTGGTAAGCTATAAATCACTGTAAGCTTGATAAGCCACAGGTTATATAACAATAAAAACAAAAAAAAATAAATGCAGGGTTAAAGAAATTGGGCAAAAGAAAATTAAGCTACCGCTGGGCTGCTACCCCTGTACCAACACGTATTTTCGTAACATATATAACCATTTGCATTAAATAAACTTAAATTAATTATATTATTAAACACGGATATATTTTTTATTTTTAACAACGATAATAATAAAATTATAAATAGCAATTATTAAGCTAAATTTATAAATTATAAATATAAAACAAACAGATATACTCAAGCTTATATTAATATATATATACGACGAAACAACACAAACAAACGCATTTAAAATAACCACAAACCTATATAGCTAAATAAAATATCTAAGCAAAAATTAAACGTTTTACATATAAAACTAATATATACACCATATTTATTAGCCGATATAAAAAAAATATATTAAATTATTTATAGCAAAACGAAATATACTATATAAAATTAAAACTAAATACAAAGTTTTATTATTTAATAAACTTTGCGAAATAAAATTAATTATATTTAAATTATTTATTAATTTTTATTTAATTTAGCAAACAGCTAAGACTAATAATGCTAAACTTAAAAATAAAATTAAAAAAATATATAAAGCAGCAATTAAATAATTTACGGCTATAAAATTAAATATAATTATTAAAGCTATATTTAGCTAATTAATTAAGCTATATATTAAACAAATTATTAATTAAATTTTCGAAAAAATATATATATATATATTTTCCGAACTTAACAATATTATTAAAAAAATTTTCGCATTTTATAAAAACTTTGCATTTAATAATTTATAACAACATATAATTAAGCTTAAAAAAACTATAAACTTTTATTTTTTATACCTTAATTTTATATATTTAACAGTTTAATTTAATTTATATAAATAACGCAAAAAAATTAACAAGTATTAATTAGCTTAAAATAAATTTAAAATAGTATAAAATTAAATGCTTAAATTTATTTTTAACGCCCCGCAATTATATTTTAACCAACAAAACTAACAAACCGGAGCAATTATAAAAAAAATAAATTACCGCTTAAAATATTTTTAAACAAAACTAGTAAATTAAAGACGATTTTTTTTTAAAAAAGGCAAATTATAAAAATATTAAGGTTAAAACAAAACATTAGGTTAAAACAAAGGTATAGGTTAAAACAGTGGGACTAAAACTATAGCTTATATATAAAAATATTTTTAAATAAATATATTTAACTAGTTAAACATAAGCAATTATACACAGATTTTTAATTTTATTTTAAAGTTTCGGACTATAATATTTATATAATTATTAAAAAATAAAATTTAAGCAAAATTAAATGTTATAATTATAATTAAAAAAATATTACGCTAAAAACTATAAAAAGTTTAGAAAAAAAACAAAAGCTTAAAAAATTTAAGTAAATTTTTGCGATAATAATTACAATATTATAAATTAACAATTAATAAAGCTTAAATTAGCAATAATATATTAAAAGCATATTTAGTTGCAATATATGCAAAAAAAAAAATATATATTTAATATATTTAGCAATAAAGTAATTTAAATAAATAAAACATAATAAATATGTTTGCGATATAATTAATTGTAATAAATATAATAGCTACGCAAAATAAATAAATATAAAAAATAATAATAACTATAAAAAGTTAAAATTAATTAAAAATATTATAAAAATAAACAAAGCATTTATAATTTTGCAAAGCAAAAAACCAATTAAAAAACTAAATTAATTTAAAAATAATATATATTTAAAAAAATAAAGCTGCATATATTAATAATATAACTATTAAACTAAATAAAAATAAATAAAAAATATTATAGCAAAATTTATATAATAAAAATATATTTAGCGTAAAAAATTTATAAAGCGTAAACGTTAAATATAAAAAGCAAAAAATGCAGATATAAATATTTTTAAAGCTATAGCTAATTATAAAATATAGCTATTTTTAAAAAATGTGCAAAAATGTAATAATATTTTTATTATAAAAGCTGAAACAAATATTAGTAAAGATTTTAGCGAAACAATACGGCTAATCGCTAAAAAATATTATTACGATAAAACTATGCAATATAAAAAGCTAAAAAATTTGCAACTAAAAAACAAACGATATAAAGGCATTTTTTAAATAAATTATATAATTTATCGGTATTTAATATATATTCGAAAAAAATTTAAATATATATAATTTTTAAAATAAATAAATAATAACGCACTATAGCAATTTTATTATAAAAATAATATAAAAAAAATAATAATTATTTATTAAAATTAAAACAAATTTGCAATATTTAAAATAAATTTATAATAATTAACAAAATATATATTATAAATTATAAACTAAAAATAATATTATAATAACGCGTGTAAAATATATGCTTAAGTAAAAGTTACAAAATTATAAAAACGTAAAAAACGCACGCTATAAATTAAATAAAACCAATTTACGTTTAAAAAAAAACAAACTATTAAAGCAAATTTTAAATTAATAAAACAAATAATATTAAAATATTATAAAGATAAAATTACAATTATATGATTTTTAATATTAATTAAAGCAGCTAAAGCGTAATAATAAATAAATAAAATATTAATATAAATAAAAACAGTTAAAAAACTAAAAAATAATTAAAAATAATTATAATAAATTAATAATTAATTTAAAAGCTAAAAATGTTTTATATTATAATAGCTAATAAAAGCAAATATATAAAAATTAATTTAATATATTAAAAAAATAAATTATAAATATTTATAAATATAAAAACTTAAACAAGCTTTATTTTTTTATAAATTATTAAAAAATTAAATATATTAATAAAACTTAGAAATAATTTTTATTTATTTATAATTATTAATAAAAATTTAATTATATATAATAACAAAATAATTTTAAAAAAAAAAACTGCAATATTTTTTTTAATATTTTAAAATATAAAAAAAAACTTACGCTCGATATTACAAAAATATTTAGGTATAATATTATTTTAAAAATATTTTTAACATAGTTACTTAAAAAAAAATAAGTTTAATATAAGCTATTTATTTTGCTAACTAAAGTTTATTAGCTTATTAATTTAATATAAAAAAGTTTATATAAAAGTTTTTATTTTTAGCAAAAATTTAACTAAAATTTTTTTTTTTTAAATTATTAGTTATTTTATTTTATTATTTATACTAGTTTTTATTAAGTAATAAAGTGAACTATTAATTTTGTAACTTTTAGTTAACAGTTATTTTATTTTTTTTTTTTTTGCCGGTAATATTAGGTGCTTAAATTGGTTTTTTAACAGTTGCGCGCACCTAAAACCCCGATAAAACTATTACGGTCGAAATTTCGGATTGGTTTTTTAACAGCCGCAAATTTTACGCCAAAATAAAATAATTTTGCGAGAAACGCCGAATTAATTTTTTAACAGTTGCGCTACTATTTTAAGGTTATATTAACAAATTGTTTCCAAATGTTACGATTTACTTTAATTTTACGTTAAAACTACGCAAGTTAAACATATTTTAATGCTAAGTTTATTTTAAATATCGACCGCTAAAATCGCAAATAAGTTAAAATTATAATATTTTTATTTTTAGCATTTTTTTAAATAGCCCTGTTTATTTTTTGCAATACCGCATTTAATTTTATTAAATAAAATTAACATTTATAATTTTATTAATTATTTTATTGCATATAAAATACTATTAAAAACATTATATTTTATTTTTTTTATTATGTTTTTTTTTTTTAATATATTATATATTTTTTTTAAATATTAAATAACTTTAGCAATTTTGCGTAAAAACATTGCATTTTGCATTTTATAAAATTAAAATTATATAATAGCTAATTAATAAATTTATATATAAACACCAGCTAGTATATAAATTTTAAAGCTATTATACTTTATAAATTTACAATAAAATAATAAAACTATTATAAATTTTAATAATAAATATATAATATTAATATATTTTAAAAAATCTTTTTTAATATTTTTTATATAAAATATTAAGTTATTTTTATAGTTTATAATTTTATGCTAAAATTAATAGCTATTAAAAAGCTATTATTAACCGGCAAAAATAAATTACTATTAAAACTATTTATTTTTATTAAAAAACGCTTTAAACAATTATATAATTTATTATTTTTATACCTGTTTATATATTTAGCATTTTTGCCCGGGAAATTTTTTTTACCTAGCAAATTAAATATTTTGAAAATAAAACATATTTTAAGCGTAATATAGCTAAAAAAAAATTTAGCTAAATTTATTTAAATTTTAATTAAATATAACTAAAATAAATTTGTTTAAGCTTAAAAAAAAGATTTGCTAAACGCAATATATTATATATTATAAGCGCAGCACTAAAAAATATATCCGACAAATTTATTAAAAAAGCTTTAATCGAAATCAAAAAAGTATTAATATATAATAAAACTTAAAATTTTAAATAAAAATTTTTTTTAAAGTTTTAAAAAATTTAAAACAAAATTAAAATTTATAAAATTTTATTAAAAATAAATTTAAATAGCAAAATTATTAACAAAAAACAATTAAAAAAAATTTACAGCAAATAATTAATTAAGCTGCAAATAAAAAAAAAATTAACGCTATATGCAAAAATATTATATTATTAAACAAAAAAATTATTAAATTAAATAAAAATATTAAAACTATTAATAAGTTATTTATTTTAATATATATTTAAATGCAAAATTTAACTAAAAATTTAGCAATATTAATAGCTTTAGCTTTAAATATATTAATTGTTTAGTTTTTAGCTTAAAATAAGCTAAATATAAGCGGTAAAAAACTTAGTTAATTTTGCTTATTAGCTAATTTTTTTAATATTAATAGTTTATGCTTTAATTTTTATAAAAATAGCAAATAATATTAAAATATAAACAAAAACATTTTATTTGTAGCAATATATTAACATTGCTGCTTACAGCTAATATATAATTAATATCGGCAATATTATTTAGCGTACTGCTTATTATTTTAGCAAACTAAATATATTTTATTTTTGGTTAATTTATTGTATTACAAAAAATATTTTTTAGCTTTAGCGCAACTTTGCAAAATATTAATTTAAATATTGCACGATTTTTTTTAACAGTTTAATTTAATAATATAAAACAATTAATAAAATATTAATTAATAACAGCTTAAAAATTTAATAACGCGTTAAAACTATTAAATATAAACAGTTTATTAAAATTTTTAACTAGTTATTAATAGTTTAACCGAGCTAAACAAACTTAAGTTTTTAAAAACTGCAACTTAAATAATTTAAATAACTTTAATAACTTTAATAACAATTCGAATAACGGCAAAACTTTAAACTTATTTTGTAATTTGCGTAACAATAACTTTAATTACTAGGCTACACTTAAAACTGCAAGCTTTATATTAATTACCAGCTATAGCAAAACAAATAAACTTAAAAAAATAAACGTAAAAATTTTTAACCTAAATTAATATAACACTAAAAACGTAAAAATAATAGCAAATAAAATTAAAATTAATTTTTACAAATATATATTGTTTTATTAATTGTATTAATTTGTTTATAAAAAACGATAATATAAAAAAAATAATAAATAAATAAATTATAATATTATTTTTTACGCTTTTAGCTAAAATAGCGGTTATATAATAAAATAATAAATTTATTTTTAATTATTGCAAAAAAATAAAAACAAAAAACTTAAAAAAAGTTTTAAAAAAACTTATAAACCGATTTTTTATGTAATTATTATTAGCGACCAAAGAATTTACCGATAAAAAGCAAAATTTAAAGCTTAATAATATAAACTAAAATAAACCAGCTATAATTATATTTATATAAAAAAAACTCCGATATATAAAAGCAATAAAAATTTTAAACTAAAATAATAGCAATTAATATAGCGTTATAATATAAGTTTAAAATATAATAAATTTAAACATTAAGCAATATTTTTTAGCTTTAAAGTTAAGCTAAAAACTAGTTAACTATATAATTTAAATAGCTAAAATAAAGCTATTATTGCTAACCGCAGCACAACAAAAATATTTAAGCTAATTAAATTTTTATTATAATTTTAAATATTTAAAAAACAAAAAAAACAAACGGTATAACAAATATAACAAAAAAAAACCGCGATAAGTTAGGCAAAAATAAAAATTAGCTTCGATAAAAATTAAAAAAAAAAGCATAAAAAAAGCAAAAAACAACATATAAATAAATACGAAAAATATTAGCATAATTATAATCGCGCTTAAAATTAAATTAATGCAGCAAAAAAAATAAATAATATTTTTAGTAATAATAACAGCAAATAATTGCACTATTTAAATTTTAACTTAAACTTTAGCTTTAACAAAAAATATATAATTATTAATTATAATATAACCTGTTAATTTTGCAGTAAAACGTTTAACTTAAAAAAAAAACGTTATATATATTACTATTAATTTTAGCTTTTAAAACAAATCGAAAATATTTTTTTAATTAATAAATTATAACGCAAATGTAAAAACTATTATATAATATTTAGCTTTAAAAATAAACTGTTTAAATATTTGCTAAATTATTAAATAAACGGTTATGCTTTTTTAACAACGGAAAAAAATCTTAGCAGCGCTAATAGTAAACGCGTTTTAATATTTACGGTTTAAAAAATATTATTGCGTTTATATAAACTTAACAAAGCAATAAATTAACAGTTAAACAATAAACATTTATTTTTTTAAATTATTGCACAAAAAAATCTTAATAATATAAATATTAAAATTTGCTACGATATTAAATGCAAATAAAACTTAATTACTTTTAATTTTTTAAAGCACGTTAAATATATTATTAAGTACTGCAAAAGCAAAATAAAAAACATCGGTAAAAAACGCATTTAATATATGCAATATATTACAATAAAATTATACCACTTTAAAGCTAACAAGCGTAATAACTTTATTTTAATAAAAACTATTAAATTAGCTTAAATACACTTAAAAAACTATAGTATACCTTTTTTTTAAAAAATAAGCTTTTTTAACCTTTATAAAATAGTTATTAATTTTAAGCAGCGTAATATTATTTTTGCTAACGCAAAAAGTTTTCGCTAAAAATTCGATATATATTTTTGCATACACCCGTGCACTTGTAAAATAACGCTATAGCATAACATCACGCTTAAGCTAAGCAAAATTATAATAGCACTTTATATTTATAAGCTATTATTATTTAACCGAAACTTTAACTTTAAACCAAGCTAAAAAAAATAGCATAGCTGCTATCGTTAAATTTACGATTTTGCACCAAGTAATAATAACTAATTTATTATTAAAAACAAAAAATATATTAAAAAGTATAAAAATCGGTAAAATATAAAAACAAAATAACAATAAACGCATTAAAACAGCATTATAAAAATTATATTTAAAAGCAATACTAATAGCAAAAACATTTATAGCATTAAACGCCGTTAAAAACGCAAAAGTAGCTAAAACATTAAATATAGCCTTAGCTACCTTAAACAATTATGCTACAATATAAGGTATATATATACCGGATAATTTTAAAGTATTATATTTATTTGCAATTAATTAAAACGTTATAATAACTTTTATAATTAAAGCAATAATTAGCAAAAAAGCAAACAAATTTTTTATAAACAATATTGCCGGCATTATTAATATATTAAACAATTTTAATATATTTTACAAAATAACTATTAAAAATGTAATAAATTAATTAAAAAAACATAAAAACGCATTTAAAAGCACTTCGCTTACCGATTTAATTTACCAAAATATTAAAACAAAAAGCTTTAATTTTTTTACATTATAAAAGCTAAAAAATACCAAACTAAAAATACCTAAGGTTTATAATATTTTTAAAATTAAAAAACTAATAAAACTTAGCAAAATTGTTTTACTAAGTGGTTAATCGGTTTATACCGGGAAAAACGGGATTTTAAACAAAATTACCTAAGTTATTAATAATATACCTAAAATTTAAAAAAATTAAAGCATTATTAATATTTTTAAAAAAAACAAATAAAAATATTTTTAATTAACAATTAGCAAAATTATAAGGTTAAAAATTGCGCTTATTTATTAAATTACTAAAATAAAAAAACATTAAACGCAATGTATAACAAATTATATAAACAAAAACAAATAAAATAAATCAACAAACTAACTTTTTTGCTTATTTAATTTTTGTAGCAAAAAAATAAATTAAAAAAATATTTAAAGTTTAAGCAGTTTTAAATTTCCGCTTGTTAAATAAAATAGCAGTGCTAAATAATTATTTATTTTCGCTTTAATTAAAAATTATTAGCGCAATTTAAAAAAAAGCATATATTATTTGCATTAACGCTGTAAAGTTTTTTTTTTAGTTAAAAATATATTATAATTATTAAAAATGCTTTATAGTTATTAGTTTTTAAAAGCTTAAAAAATTTATAATAACATTAATAAAATTTTGCAATTTATTTATTTACGCTTAGCGTTTTATAAACAAAAAAACCAAGCTATATAAAAATTTTTGCAAAATTTTTATTAATAATGTTATTATTTTTTTTAATACTAAAAAAAATTATATCGACTATTTACGCATTATTTTTATTTTGTTTTGCAATAAAAATATTTTTTTTTTAGAAAAAAATTTTTTTGGGTTATTTTTCCGTTTAATTACTTAGGTTTTAAATAAACGCGCTTAATATATTTATTATTAAAAAAAAATTTATTGCTTTTTAAGATTTAAAGTTTTTTAATTAATTAAACGCATTTAAATAATATTTTGGTAGCAGCAGTTTTTTTTGCACTTTTTTCCTATATATTATGCAATATGCAAACTTTTTACAATAAAAAAAAACAGCTTTTTTTAACGAGAGATGTAAAACTAGTCGCGTTATAAATAATAACTTAAATAAACGACAAATTTACGTGCAAAGTATACGCTTTACGCCTATAAAAAAAAGCTAAAGTTATTTAAAGCAGTGCAAAAGCTTATATATAATTATAATACTATTTTTTATTACGATTTATATAAAATATTGTTTATGCAAGTAAACAAATTTTTAAAGCAAAGCTTTAGCGTTATATTTTCTTATTTACGCAATAAATACAAATAAAAGCCGGGTAAAATTATATTTAGCATAAAAATATTTTTTGTTATATTTTTTAATTGCTGTTTTTTTTAAGTAAAAATATATTACGGCTTTTTAAAATTAAAAGTTATTTGTATTATTTAAGCTTTTAAAAAACTTTAAACCACAGTAAAAATATTATACAATTTAGTAATTATGCTTATTAATTACTTAGCTATTAAAAATATTTTAAATTAAATAAATTTAAACATAAAATTAATAGATAAAGCTAATAAACGCTTTATTAATGTTTTTATTTATTTGTTGCAATACGGACTACAAGTATATTATTTTTTAAAACGTTTTAATTTTATATTAAATGCATTTAATCGCTTTAAAAACATTAAAAATAAAAAAAACAAAAACAAATAAATTAAACAATCCGATAAAATTTTAATTTTTAACAATATTTAATTAATATAAAAAATTTTACTAATATACGCAATAATAATTAAAGCAGTAATAAACAAAGCTGTTTAAACTAAATTTATAGCTAATTATAATAAAAATTTTAAATATAACAAAATATTGCAAACATTTCGTAATAACAACAAAAACGTTAATAATTTTTTCCGGCCCGGCTATTTTTTTGCAATTATAAAAAACTTTATTTATAACGTTAATCGTTTAAATAAATATAAACTATACATATTAAACGCATAAATTGGTAAATTTCTCGCTATAATATATAATAACAAATATTATTTTAGTAAAAAATATATAATGCAAAACCTGGAATTTTACTTTATTTATTTAAAAACACGCAAAGTTATCGCTTATTTTAAACATTATAATAATTGCAAAAAATTAAGCTACCGTTTTAGCTAAGCAGCTATTATTTTTTAATTAAAAAGTTTTAACAAATATTATTTTAAATTAAAATTGTAAATTTATGTTCGATTTTTAAAAAAAACTATAAAAAACTTTTAACGTAAAGCTATTTATAATAATTATTTATTATTTATAAAAAAACGGTTTATTTAAACGCAAAAATTAAACCGTTAAAATCGCTTTACGCTATTATATTTTTAAGCATTTTAAATTAAACTAAATAAATATACTGCTTTTATTGCAATAAAATTTAAATAGCACGTATTTAAACTTAATTAAATTATCGGCACACAAATAATTTTTTAGTTTTTGCTTACCTAATTTTAACGATATTTTAACAAAAGTTAACACTATTAAATATAAAAACTTTTGATTTTTTAAAGAATATTTACGCAAAAACGCTAAGTTAGCTATAAATTTTGCTGCAGTTCGCGCTAAATAATATTATAATTAAAAACATATTTTAATAAAATTTAATATAGGTAACAAAATATATTTAAAGCTATATAAAAAATATTATTTGCTTAAATAATTTTTTAAAAAGTTTTTGCAATAATGTGCTAAACTTTAAAAAATTAAAAAACAAATTAGCCGACTAGTTTATAAACTTGATTTATTTAAAATGTTTAACATTTATCCCGTTATTTTTATCGTTTATTTATTTCCCGGTAAACAAAATAAAAAAAAATTTTACCGCTTTATATTATTTTTTGGTTTTATTTTCGATAATTAATTAAACTTTAAAAAAAAAAAAATTTTTTTAAATTAAAATCGTTTTTAAGCACTAATTAAACTATATTAAAACAGGATTTTAATACTTAGTTAAATAAAAAGGTTATAAATATAAAAATAACTAGTAAAAATTAAAATAGCAAATGCGAAACTTTATAAAATTGGTAAAAAAATATTAGCAGCGCTAAAAAATAAGCTAGCTATTAAAGCTAAAAACGGTGCTTTGTTTAAAAACGCTATAATTTTAAAAGCAACTAATGTTTTTATAAAAAAAAACGAGATAAACCTTGCAAAAAAGTCAAAAAAAATTAATTAATTTATATATATACTAGTTAAATAGTTAGTTAGTATATTAAAAATAACAAGTTTTTTTTGTGCCTTGGCATTTAATATAATTATTTAAAAAAAATAAGTTTAATATAAGCCACTTATTTTGCTAACTAAGGTTTATTAGCCCACTAGTTTAATATGGAAAAATTTACATAAAAGTTTTTATTTTTAGCAAAAATTTAACTAAAAACTTTTTTTTTAAATTATTAGTTATTTTACCTTATTATTTATACTAGTTTTTATTAATTTTAGTGTTATAATTAAAGTGCTTTTAAAAAGCAAAGCTTTAAATTAATATATTAAATATATATTAATACTAAGGTAAAAAAAAAAAAAAAAACTATTTTGCATATAATTTAAGTGCGTTTATATTTATGGGTGCACGGCTAGGTAAGTCACGTATATAAATAGCATAAACTATTTATAGCAAAAAGCTATTTAGCGGGTTAAATTACACAGCCGTAACTTTTAATTATAAAAAAACAATTTTAAAATAAATTAAAAAACCAGCTAATTTTAATAAAATATACTAAAAAAAATTAACTTTTAAAAAGTTTTTAATATAAATATTAAATAATTTTATAAAATAATTTATATAAATATATATTATAATTAAAAATTTTAAGCTAATATTTAATAGCAAAATATTATTAAAATATAAAAATTATAATAATATATTTAATAAAATATATAATTATTTATTAAAGCATAAAATATAAAATTACCAAATTTTATTTAAAAAAAAAGCAATATTAAAAAAGTTTTTATTATATTATATAAAATAAAAATAATTACAAAAGTTTAATAAATATATTAAAAAAAATTTAGCAAAAAAATTTATACGGTATTTAATATTATTAATATAATTACCGATGCTATAAATGTTAAAAAAGCTTAAAAAAAACGGCAAATAATAATAAAAACTTATTATAAACTATAAAAATATAAATTTTAAAACAATTAAATTTATAAAATTATTACTTAAAATTAACGATATAAAAAATAAATTAACGTAAATAAAATAATTTACGGCATTTAATTTATTTAACGTATATTACTAAACAAAAATAATATTAAGCAATAAATAAAAAACAGTATTTAAAACGCTTAAAAAATTATTTAAATATTTAATAATTTTATTTAAGCTTATTAATATACCAGCAATATTTTAAACATAAATTACAAATATAGTATAAAAATTTATTAATATATTTATAATAATATATTTAAACAATATATTAATATATTTAAAAATACTTAAAAAATACTAAAAATATATAAAAAAATTATTTAAAATATTATAAAACGCAAAATTTAAAATAAACCTTAAAAAAATAAATTTTATATATAAAAAATTAATTTTTTTAAATTTACGATAATTTTAAAAAATGTATAAATTTAAAAATTTAAATTTTTAGCAGTAAAAAATTTGCTTATATTTAAATTAACAAATAATATAAAAATATTTATAAAGTTTATAAATTATATTTAAAAATTTATTAAAAGTTTTAATAAATATATAAAACTTTTTATAAACTTAATAAAAAAAATTTAACGTTTAAATAAAAAAATAAAAAAACAAAATTTTTTTAATAAAAATTAATATTTGCAAAGCAGCAATAAATAAACAATTAAGTTAACAAAATAACAATAAAAAATTATATTTAATAGCTTTTTTTAAAAAAAAAATTTTAAAACTAGCAATATAATATATATTACTAAATAAAGAACTAATAATTATTATTTAAACATTTAAAAAATAAAAATATTATTTATATAAATGTGACGGCCTGAGTGGCTAGGTGGGCTGTTAGGCTATCATAATGGAGGTACGTACTGGAAAACTGGTACCTGGGTGGTCTGTGCGTAGCCTTACCGCACACCCCACATAATATGTATACAAGGCCTGGTAATTTGCATACCGAATACCCTTTGTTCCTTTTTTTTCTTAAGTAGCTTATTTTATCAAAATATTAAATATAGTTAGCTGCAACCTATACTGCTTTTATTAACGCCGTAACGATAAGCTATTTTATTTTTTTTCGTTTTAAAAAACATTAAATTTCCACCTCAATTTTAACACCGATATTTAATACTAAAACTTAATATTTAATACTAACATTAACAAATACAATGCCGCGTACCAACGAAGCAGCCACTAAAGCTTTTAAAAAAGTACGCTTTGCAAACCGTATTCCTGGCTAACTTAACGCTAATACCTATAAGTTTTTTAAGGAAAGCCAGTTAAAACAAGCGTTTTAACGACTTTTTTTAACAGCTAAAGCTTGTTGCCGGGAAGCAAAAACCTTTACTGCCGGCAAATCCGATAATAAGCAAAAAAACCCCAAACTTGCTAAAAAAAAACCTTTTAATTATGCTTACTTTTTTAAGTATATGCACGTCGAGAAATTTTTAAGTTACCACGAAATTTTAATAACTTAAAACTATTCGGCCGAATTTTGAGACCGCGTTTATAAGCTAGCGCTTCGTTACATAAAAAAATCAAAGCCCGCTATACATTTTATTGCTTTTACCAAAGTCGGCAAAATAAAATTACTTAAATAAAATAAGTTGTTAATAAAAAAGCAATTTTTTTAACTTATTATTAACAAATTTTAAGTTGTGTAAAAAAAGTTTAAAGTATATAGCTTTATTGCAACAACACTTAAAATTATAGTTAACGATACTAATTTCACCCTTAAAATATATAGCAATAATATTAAAAAACTAGTTTTTTAAATTTATCGTTTAAGCAAATAAACACAAATTTTAAGCTTAAAGCTTAAATAAACTAAAAATCGACTTTTTTAGCTTTAAGCCTAGCGGCAAAAAAACAATAAGCACGCAAAAAAAAATAAACTTCTGAAAAAATCCGCTTTTCGCCAAAAAAAATACAAAAAAGCCGCAAAACAATTCTCCGCTAAAAACTAAAAATTAAAAATTAACAACGCACTATTAAAAAATAAAATTATCGCTTTGATGCAGCAGCTTAAAAAAAAAAAAAGCAGTTTAAACTTTTTTAGCTTTTTTTACTGCTTGGCACCACTTGCAAAAAGTTATTTTCGACTACAATATTTAACGCTAAAAATAAACGCTTTGCAAAAACAAACAATTTTTTTATTTTTACCAATAAACCTTTAGCGCTTAGCAAAACTAAAATAAAATATAAGCATTAAATTTAACTGCTAAAAAATAAGCTTTGTAAAAATTATAACTATTTTACGGATAAAAACGACAAGATTATTTATATCGTCGGTCGCATAAGCGGTCGTGCTACTAATACTATTTTTTTTTTTTACAAAAACCAACGAAAACAATACTTGTAACCTTTTGTTAATAACCGCTAAAGCAGTTTTTAAGCATTTGCATTAATAATACTATAATTTTACAAAATATAAAAAAGCTTGTTTGCATTACAAAAACAAGTTAAATATAAAAACAATTAATAAGTTTACCGCTTATAAAATTAAATTTACTAAATAAACAAGCTTAGCTTGCATTAATTAAAAAAATTACAAACGTAATATATATAAAAAACTGCTTAAACGTTTTAATAAAGCAAGCTTAATTTAAATTAAAAATCCGAAAATTAATTTTAATGCTTTTTACAAATATGTTTAAATATATAACTACTAGCAGCAAAAAAACTTTATTGCTATTTAATCGCGTTGTAAAAAAGCCTTTAGTACTGCAAAATTACTGCCACCCAGCCTAACCCCCGTTAAGCCGCTTACAACTCCGGCTTTTTTGTACTTTTTTCGTTAAAACACAGCTAAATTAAACGACAGCAATAGCAAAAGCGGTTTTCCGCCTTACTACGGCATTTCCGTTATAAAATAAACACAAAGCAAACGCTCGATATACGTTAAACCAAACCTTAAATAAGCCAAGCTTTTTATTGCCAAAAAACAGTGCTTTATTTATTATAAATTTAAACATCGCAGTAGTAATTGCTTCAACAAAAATAAATACAAACGATTTAACTTTATTTGTATTAGCGCTATTGTGGCCAAAGCTATAAAGCTTAAATATCAGCAGTTAAAAAACAACGCTTAAAACAACTAAACTTTTTTTTTAAGCATGCTGTAATATCAGCACTAAAAATAAATAAGTGCAAACAAATTTTATTCGACTTTTTGCGAGAACTTTTAAAAAAAAACCTTTTTTTTATAAATTGTACTATAGCAAACAATAAACTTACATTAACCGTAAAATTTTTTGCCAACATAAAAACAAACGTATATATTTTTATTAGCATAAATTTTGCTATCAAAATAATAAAATATTTTAAAGCTAAAAAGCTTACTAGATTTACCTCGGCAAAAATAGCTAGCTACGATAAAAAAGCAATATAAACTATTAACATAGCGCTATACGCGCATTTTTAAATCTAAAAAAAAATTATATTAAATATACCACTTTTAGTAGCCAATATAAAACACGACGTAATAATCGGAAAAAAGTTTTTCGACTACTACAATATATTGGTAAACAGTTATTAAAAACGATTATTTTTTTTTAGCGATTAAAAAACTAATTATCGCTTGCGCAATATCTCAATAAATAAAGCTAGTAAACTGCTGCGAAAACTAAAGTACCAAACGGATATAAAACAACAAAAATAAATAATAAACCTAAAAAATAAACGTTAGCGTAACGGCCGCATAAGCCAAAAATGCTACACCTAAACAAAATTAGTAGCAAACCAACCTGCTGCTAAACTAAATACCGCTAATCAAAAACAAAAAAAGCCTAATTATTTACTTTTAAAAAAAGCGGAAAAAAAGTTGCGCTATATATTAAAATGTATCGCTATGCTAAAACAGTTACCAGCATACAATATAACCTTAAAGCCACTTTATTTTATTTCGATTATAATTTTTTGATTTTTACGGAAAAACTTAAATTTAAAATTAAACCGCACCAAACAAAGGTATAAACGCATAGAAAAAATTCTCGACAAAAAAAACTACATACCTCTATTTAATAGTTCTTTATACATAAAAGTAGCAAACCGTCCGGGAAAAAAAACCCTATTAAAAAACGCGCAAAAAGCTTACACGTTATGACAAAACGCAATAAATTAGTATAAAAAAAAACCTAAAATTGCTACAATTAGCACCGCTGCTTTCGATTTAATTGTAAAACAAAACAACACTATTTACGGCGTTATAACACTATGCAAGCTAAATCGGTATATCAAAAATAAAAACGCAAAACATAGCTAAAATATGTTTTCCGATAACAAAAAAAAATTAAAAAAAGCTGTAAAGCAGTTAGTACTAAAACAATATTATAATTACTTTAACATATTTAATAAAGCGTTATTTAACAAATTAGCTTCGCGCAAATTTAAAATAAACTATCGCTTAATATTTAACGGAAACCTTAAATTTTTAAAATATAGTTTTTTATACAAAATGTCTTTAAAAAAAGCGGAGGCTTATCGCAAATATATATACAAAAATTTTGCCAAAAATTTTATTAAACTTATTAACGCCCTATAAGCAGCACCTGTATTGCTTGCCCGAAAAGCTAACAGCAATTTGCAAATATGCGTTAATTATCGTAAACTAAACGCATTAACACAAAAAAACAGGTACTTTTTTTTTTTAATAAACAAAACCTTAATACGCTTATTTAAAGTCAAAATATACACCAAAATCGATATCCAACAAGCATTTTACTATATTTGCATAGCAAAAAAAAATAAACTTTTAATAGCTTTTCGAACAAAGTACAACGCTTACCAGTATAAAATGCTGCCGTTTAGCTTAACCAACAGCTTATTTACTTTTTAACGTTTTATTAATAATATGCTAAAAAATTATTTTAACATATTTTATACTGCGTACTTAAATAATATTTTGATTTATTTTAACAGTATAGCAAAATATAAACAACACGTAAACAAAGTTTTAAAACGACTGTGCGAAACAAAGCTACAAACTAATCTTAAAAAATATAAATTTTTCGTTATAAAAACCAAATTTTTAAAGTTTATTGTTAGCACTAAAAATATTTAAATAAACTTAAACAAAGCTAAAGTTATTCGTAACTAGCAGCTACCCATACAAAAAAAAAAAGCTTAACTGTTAAAAGTACGATTATTTTTCAGCTTTTGCAATTTTTACAGACGGTTTATAAAAAAATACAGCCATATTGCAAAGCTTTTAAATTTTTTAACTAGCGCTAAAGCATCGCTAAAATAAACTAAAAAATGTTAAAACGCGTTTAACACTTTTAAAACAACGCTAACGTTTTTATTAATATTACAATATTTTTTATTTAACAGTAAAACTAAAATAAAAACCAACGCTTTTAACAGCGTAGCGTCCGGGGTTTTGTTACAAAAAAAACAATTTTAAAAACCTGTAAAAACTAGTTACATATTACTTTAAAACTTTAAAAAAAGCTAAATTAAATTACAGTATTTACAATAAAAAAATGCTTGCAATTATTAAAAAACTAATAGTTTAACAATTTAAGCTAATTAAACTGCAGCAGCTAAAACTATTTATAATAATTACTAATTATAAAGCATTAAAATATTTTACTATAAAACAAGTGCTAAATCTTTAATAAGCTAATTAAGCAAAACTAATTTCGCATTACAATTTTATAATCACTTATCGCTTAAAATTAAAAAATATTGTCGCAAATATATTATTTCACCTTGCAAAAAACATAAAAACACAAAAGCAAAAACATAACAAACAACAAACAATAACTCTGCTAAAACTTTTTACACTAGCTTTTGAAAACACGCCATTAATTTGCGCGCTAAGCGATATGCTACCGCTACCGCTATTTAAAATCGTATTAACGGACACAATATTAAAAGCTAATTAAAAAAATATTAGCTTTAACAAATATTAAATTAAAGCTTAAGCTAAAAAAAACTTAAATTTTATAATGCTAAAAAACTTTTTACTTTACAAAAAAAAATTAGTTATACTAAATATAAATTATTTCCGCACTCGATTAATAAAAAAAATTTACGGGCGTTTTGCTACAGCACACCCGAAAAAAAAAAAATACGTCGCTTAATTACCAAAAAATACTGGTAAAATAGCGTACATTTAAACGTTAATCGTTAGATTGCTAATTGTTTTTGCTAAACAGCTAAAGTTTTTTAAAACAAAACACCCGGCAAACTAACGCCACTTGCGGTGCCTAACCAAGCATAACAACACTTAATTATCAATTTTAAAAGCTTTTTTGCTAACAAGCATAAATATAATATAATATTTTATATAATAACTCGATTAACTAAAATTACGTAAACTATAGCATATAAAAACACTATAACTGCCCGGCAGGCAGCAAAAATATATTATCAAAAGCTTTACCATATATTCGGTTGGCCAAAATTGTTTACCAGCGACAAAAATTTTTAATTTATTTTAAATTTTACCGATAAACTGTTAAAAATACACGGAATCAAACTAAACTTTTTATTAGCTGGCTATTATCAAACAGTTAAACAAATCGAAATTATACACTAGTAGCTAAATTAAAAACTGCGACTATTTATCGACCACTTTTAACGTAAATAGTTTAAATACTTGCTAGCGATAAACGCTATACAAGCTTTATTACCTTACAACTTTTTCGGAAAAATATTTTCTTATAAAATTTTTATAAGCAAGCGTATGCAAATAATTTTTAACTAAAAAGCCCGATTAAAAAGCTTATATAATAAACACCTAAAAAAACGGCTTTTTTGTAAAAAAGCCCAGGCATTTGCACAGCAAATTTGAAAAGCTGTTTTTAAAGCAAAAAAATTTATACAAAACTTTTAAAATTAAATAACTACTTAGGCAAATAAGTAAAAACGTAAACCAGATTTTAGTATAAATAATTAAATATATATTTTTTGTAAAAAAAATAAACAAATAAATTAACCAAGCAACAAACTTAATTACCCGTTTACTTGTAAACTATACCAAATAATTGCGACTAAATTACATAACTTAAATATTTTTAAACTCGACTTTTTTAGCATATAAAAAATTAGCCGCTAGTTTTATGCTAACTGCTTAAAAAAATATCTAAACAATTTATTTTTCGGTTAAAACTACAAACGCTTAAAAAAAAAATAATCAACCTTATAATCGGTAAAAAAAAATAAAAAGTAAAAAAAATCTTGTTATTACGATTGCGTTATCGCAAGCTATTTTATAAAATCGCTTAAAAAAGCTAAAAATACGATAATAAATAGTATTTTGCACAAAACTTAAAAAATGCAGCACTAAAATTAAAAAAATATTATAACGCCAACTTAAAAAAAGCTAGTCCACTTAAGCAATTAAACAAATAAATACTTGCTGCAAAAAAAAATAAATTTAATTTTTTATACGAAAACAATAATAAAGCAACCACGTCGCAAAAAAAAAAAAATGCGCGCTAAATTTAAATAACAATTATGTTAACAAGCCAAACAAACAACAATTAATTAATAGCTTAGCAAAAAAGTGCTAAAAAGTAACAGCCCTTAATCGGTAAAACGCTGGGTTATTCAAAAATATCTATTTTTTGCCTAAAAGTGCTAATTAAACTGTTCGGTTTTTACACTGCGCAAACATTTTTTTTTTCTCCACAAACTCGGGACGAGTTTTTTTATACCGGGGGGGTTGTAACGGCCTAAGTAGCTAGGTAGGCTGTTAGGCCATCATAATGGAAATACATACTGGAAAACTAGTACCTAGGTGGTCTGTACGTAGCCTTATCGCACACCCCACACAATATGTATACAAGGCCTGGTAATTCGCATACCGAATACCCTCTATTCCTTTTTTTCCTCAAATAGCTTATTTCATCAAAATACTAGGTATAGTTGGCTGCAACCCATACTGCCTTTATTAACGCCATAACAATAAATTAAAAAAGCTAATAATAATATATTTTAATTATAAAAATTTAGCAATATTTATAACATTAAAAATATTAAACAAACGATAAATTAAATAAATAAAATTTTTTTTATAATTTAACTTTATTATTGTTTATATTAAAAAAAAATGTTAAAATAAATATTTTAAGCTAATAAAACAATTATTAAAAAAAAATTAAACATTTTTTAAAAAAACAAAATAAAAATTAATAATATTAGCTATAATATAAATAAATTATAAATTATTTAAGCAAAAAATATCGGCAATTATTATAACTAAATATTATTATAACAATATTAATTAATTTAATATAAAAAAACTAAAATATAATAATATTATAAATTTATTATATTATAAAAATAAAGTATAAATATTATTAAAATTAAAAAAAAAGCTTGTTAAACTAGCTTATAAATATTTATTTGCAAAACATTAAAAATTATTTAAAATTATTTAAAAAATTAAAAACTAAGCATTTTATTAAAAAAAAATAAAAAATACGATTAAAAAAATATTAATTAAATATAATTTATATAAAAAAAACAAAGCACTGTAATATAAACTATACGGGTTATTATAACTTAAAAAAATATTTAATAAAGCTTAAAAATTTATTACGTTTAATTTTATCGTTAAATTATTTAAATTAAAAAAACTAATAATAAAAATATTATATAATTAAATATTATTACGATTAAAATGCTTTTAAAAATCAAAGCTTTAAGTTGGCGTACCAAATATATATTAATACTAAAATAAAAAAAAAAAAAAACTATTTTGCATATAATTTAAGTGCGTTCGTATTTGTAGGTGCACGGCTAAATAGGTTACGTGTACAAATAACATAAACTATTTGTAGCGTAAAGCTATTTAGCAGGTTAAGCTATTTAGCCGTAATTATTTTTTTTTTAAAAAAAAATTTACTTTAAGGCTTAAACTTATGTTTTATTGCTTTTTAATAAAAAAAAAATTATTTTGTGTTTTTACGCTATTATTATTATACCACGGACTTTTATTTTATAAAAGCGTAATATTGCGCTTTTTTATAACAGTTTGTAATAACGCGCAATTATTATAACTTATTAATGTTAATATATTTACGTTTGCGTTATATTTTTTTAAACGTTTTAATATTTTTTTTAAAATTTTTAGCATATCGTTATTAAAATGCATATTTTTAAACTTATTTTTTTTAGCTGCTTTTAACTATTGTTTTAATTGTTTTAAAAGTTTTGCAGCATTAAAGTTATTTTTATAAAATATAAGCAATAATTTTAGCAAATTTTTAAAGTTATTTATAAAGTATTATTTTTTATTATATTTTTAGCTTTTTTAATTTATTTAATATTACAACGTTTTTTTCTAATATAAGCGCAATATATATATTTGCTTAATTTTTTATTTTTGTTTAAAATTAAAGTTATTTAGCAAAATTTCGCTTTTTAGCCGTTTAGCTTTTTAGCCGGGCAACAAATTATTTAAATATTTTTATAAACGGTTTGTGTAGTATAAGTTGGTAGTTTTTTAATTCGGAAAAATTTTAAGGTAAAACGTAATAAAGCTAGTTTGCTTAATAATTTTAAAGTGTTATCGCATAAATAAATAATCTAGCTTATTTAAAAAGCGATTTATTATTTATAACTGTTGGTTTTTTATAATAAAAATTTTATCGCCGATTTTAAAATCGAATTTTTGTTAATAACAGTTTTTTTTTAAATAGTTTAGTTTTAAGTTTGCTTTAAAATGCAACAAGCAGTTTTAATATATTTGCTAATTATTTTAGCTATAGCTTATGCGTTTTTTTAATTAAGTTGTTTTTTAACAAACATATCGGTAAAACTTTTAGTTTTTATAGCTTAGTTATAATAGCTAAATATAAAAAATTTAAATATAATTTTATAAAGCTATAATTTTATTAATTTATATAAAAGTGCTGCAGCGGCAAAATTTATAGCAAATAATGTTTTTGCTTAATTGTTTTAAAAATAATTGCAAAAAAAGCATAATTTTTAGTTGAAATATTTAATTATAATTTTTGCTTAGCCGGCTAATTTATAATGTTTTAATAATAACAACTTTTATTTAATATTAAAAAGTTTTGTTAATTTATTAGTAAAAAAAAAACAAATTAAAAGCTTTTATTAAAGTTAATTTTTTTAAAAAGCTTATAAATTTTAAAAAAGCTTTTATAATATAAGCAAGCTGCTTTTTTAGCTATAATTGTTTTATCGCACGGGATAAACTAAAAAGCTTTGCTAAGTTTGTTAACAATTATAAATATAAACTTGCTTTTTTTTTTGTTAGTTGTTATTTTTTAAAAATTAATAATAATATGTTTATATAGTTGGAAAAAAATAAAAATAAATTAAAAAAATTTAGGTGTTTTATTTTTAAAAACTTTTGCAAATTAATAATTAAAGCAATTAATAACGTAAATGTTATAATTAGCAAAAACTTTTAGCTATTAATATTAAAAAGCAACTAGTTTTTAAATTTTATTTTGTTTTAAATAAGCAATTATAATTTTTTTATATATTTTTTTTAATAAACATATTTAAAAATTATTAATTTTAAATATAATTAATTTTTTTTTATATATAATAAAACTTTTATTTATATTTTAATTATTATTTTTTGCAATGCGGGCTTTAGCGCAATAAATTTTTAGGTTAAAAAAAATTTAGTTTTGCTGTAAAATTTTATTTTTATCGCTTAAACAAAAAAACGGTAATATATAATTTACCGAAAACAAATATATTTTATTTATTAATTTAAATAATATTATATATTTTTAACTTTTTAATTTGCTTTTTTAGGTGCATAAATTTTTTTGCTTTTGTAATAAAATATTAACTATTATATTTTTAGCTTTAAATCGGTAAATAATTATAAAATAATATTAAACTATTAAATTTGCTTAATTTGCCTGTTTTTAATTTAAATGCTATTTTATATTAAAATATTTTAATGCTTTATAATTAATAATAATAAAAAATAGTTTTTTTTTAAAAAAAATCCGATTAATTTAAATTTTTAGCATTAAAGTTTTTTTATAACAGCTAGCATTTTTTTATTATAAATGCCGTAATTTAGCTTAGCGCTATATATAGTTTTAAAAATATAAACAACAAAATGCTACGTTTTTTTTTTTTTTTTAAATAAGCAACCGGCCGTTATTCCGTTAAAAACGTTTGTTTTTATACGGGTTTTACATTTATAGTAAAAATAAGCTAAAACCGGTGCATTAACTAAAAAATATTTTAATCGGTTAAATATATTTTAACAGTTTTTTAACTAATAAAAAGCTATATTTTTTTCGTTAAATTAAATAGCAGCTTAGCGATATAACTATATTTAAAAATAAAGCGTCGGTAAAAATTATAAAATTTTAAAAAAAATTAAACTATTTTTAACGCAATAAATTTTTTTTAATTATAAATTACCGCAATTTTATTAAAATTTATTTTAATGCTATTTTTTTGACGATATAACTAAAATATTTTGTTTTAATAATATAAAACTTATATTTTTTAAAATTTACCTACAAATTATTATTTCGCAATATTTTTAAAACTTTTTTAATATATTTTTAATATTTTTTAATAATATTTAAATATATTAATATATTATTAATATATATGCTGCAAAAATTATCGATATAATTTTTTATAATTTTATTTATATATTTTTAAAAAATAGCTGGTTTGTTAATTAATTTAAATAATATTATTTTATACTTATATAATTTATATTAAGTTTTAAACGTAATAATATTTTTGTTATCGGGGTATATTTATATTTGATAAAATGCTTAACGTATATTAATTTTTGTAAAAATTTTAATTTTAAAAATATATAACAGTGTTTTTTTAATTAATAGCAATAAATATTTATTTTTTTTTGTTAATGCATTTATTTTTTAGTAATTTATATAAACTTGCAATTTTTTATTAATTTTTAAAGCATATAGCATTAATAATACAAAAAAAAAGTTCGCGGGTATAATAAAACTTTTTTTTAAATTGTCGAGTATATATTTTTTTAAAGCAGCAAATTTGTTAATTAATATATAATATAAAAAGCTATTATTTAAGTTTTTTTTTTTTTTTAGTAAAAACTTGATATAATAATTAATATTTTAAAGTTTAGCTAATATATTTAAATTTATTTTGCTAAAAATACAGATTAATAATTAATATTTTTTTAATATTATTTTTTAAGCTTTTTGTTTAAGTTTTTTAGCTTTAAACTTAAAAAATAAACTGTTTAGCTCTTTTTTTTTTATACGCAATTTAAAGTTAATTTTGTAAAAACTAGTAATAAAAACTTGTTTAGCTTGTTGTTTATTTTATTTTAGCTATATAATAAATATAATTGCGCTAATTATTATAATTTTAAAAATTGGCTTTTTTTTATACCAAGTAAATTTTTTTTTATATGGTATAAGCTTTAAGCGTTATATTTTTATTTTAATTTGTTTTTTGGCAAGCGGTTTAGTAAAAAAAATAATATATTTTTGTTGTTTGCTAGCTAGCGGTTTATTTTTCAAAGGTTTTTGCGTATAAAATTTCTAACAAAATATTTTGCATGTTTAGCAGCAAAAATTAATAATATAACTGCAACTAGTATAAAAAAAATTAAAAAAAGTGTTTTATTTATATTGTCAACTATTTTTAAATGTTTTTTTATAAATATTTTTTTATTTTGTTTTATTTTTTTTTATTTTTTTTTATTAATAAGTAATAAATTAAAAAAAAAATATAACATTTTTTTCGCGCATTAAGCAAAATATTATATGCTTTATAAAAAATTTTTTTAATAATTATTTTATTCGGCATTAAAAAAACTATTACTGGCATATTTTTAAATACTTGATTTTAAAAGTAAAAATTTACCAGCAAAACTTTGCGAATTTTTTGCTATATTTTAGCGTTATATTTTATAACGCTTTTTTTTTTAAAGTTGCTTATAATAGTTATATTTAGTTTCGTTACTAAGCGTTTTGTTAATGTTTTATTTACAAAAAAAAATCTGTTTGTTTTTATATCAGCAAAATATTTTTAAACAATAATAATTTGTTTATTTATTTTTAAAATATATATTACAAAAAAAGATTTTTTACTTAAATATAATATTAAAAAATCAGTTATATTATTTATTATTATTTTTAATATAATTTTTTAAAAAAAGTTTATAGTTTTTAAAGTTAAATATTTTCCGTTTTAACTTTAATTTTTTTTTAAATGCGCTATTTTATTTATATTTAGCAAACAAAGCAGCAAATTAAGCTTTATAGTTAGTATTAAACAAAACAAGTTTTTAGCTACTTAAAAAACATTTGCAAATGCAATAGCTTTTTTTTTAGCAATTAAAACAACAATTTTTAGCTATTAACTTTTTTATTTAATTTTTATATTTGCTAAAAGCTTAGCGTTACTGTTATTGCTTAATTAAAAAAAGTTACAATTATTTTTGCCGTTTTACTAGTTTTTAAATTAATTTTAGTTTTTAGCAGTTGTATTTGCTTTATTACGTTTAGCATACGCTTTAATTTTAACAAAATTATAAGCAAACTGTTTGCACTGCAAAACAAAATTGCAGTATTTATAACTAAAGTTAAAATATTTAAATGCAATTAAATTTTTTAATCGAATAATTTTAATATAAATATAAAACTTTTTTTTTAATTATTTTTAGCGATTATACGTTTTTTTGCAAAGCAAATAAACGCATTTTTAAACTTTTAAAAATTATTAAGTAAAATTAATTTTAAGTTAATTTATTTAGCTTTAGTTTTTTATTTTTTATTTATATTAAAATATTTATTTTTTAAATATTTTATAAACTTTTTAGCTATTTTAATTTAATTAAAATAAATGTTTAGTAAATAAAACTAAAAATTTAAAGCTATAATGTTTTTTAAATAAAATTTTATATTTGCTAACTTAGCTTGTTTTATTGCGAACTAATTAAAATTAGCTTTTAAACGGTTAATTTAAAAATAATATTAAACTTTAAAAAAAAATTTATTTTTTTCGGTGTTGTTATAAAAAACGTAAACTTTTACTTTAGCCGACTTTTTGCGTTTACTCGCAAAAACCTCGGAGCTAAAAATAAAATTTTAATTATATATAATTATATCGGCAATTAATTAATTTGTTTTAGCTAGCTTTGCTTTTTTTTCTATAAATTTATTTCGCAGCGTTTTATTAATAGCGTTTAAAACGTTAATTTGTTTTTTAAATTTATTGTAAACTTTTTTTAAAAAGTTTACTAAGTTTTAAACGTTAATATTTATAATATAAGCTTACTAATAAATATTTTGTGCTGTTTAATTTTATACTTAAATTAAAAGGCTTTTAATAACTAGTTTAAAGTAAAAAGCTTTATGGTTACTTTTGTAAAATTTAATAAAATTATTAAAAATTATTAGTTTGTTAAAAAAAAAAAGCAGCTTTGCTTTTTGCGATAAAAAGCTTAAAATAAAAGTTTACATTTTTTTAATTGTTTTTAGTAAATATTTTTATTAAATGTTCGGTTTTATTTAATATATTATTATAAATTCCGTTTATCGTAAAAATATATTGGCTATTTTTATAGTTTTTACTATTAAAAACTTTGTAAATTTATTTATAATATATTTTTAAAGCTTTTTTAAAAATATTAATAAATTTATTTCCGTTTTTGTTACGGCTAGCTGTTTTAGTAGCAGCAGGCCTGCAAATTGCAAATGCTTTAAAAAAGCGTTTTTTTACGTAAGTTTTAAAAATTTTATTAGCTCGAGTAAAAGTTTCTGTTAAATTTTCCACTTTAAAATATATATATTTTTAAGCTTAGCCGCTAAAACTAAAAAATTTATCGTTTAATTGCGCTATCGTTAAAAATAATAAGTAATTTAAACTGTTTTAGCGTCGATTTATAAAGTTAAAAAAAAATAATAATTGGCATGTTTTCGGTTAAAGTTTAAAGGTGCAAAAAAAACAAAAATATGCAGCAACCCTCGTTAATTATATTAAATTGTTAAAAAAATATAAAGCTTTTTAAGCTAAAAATAACCTTAGTATTATTACAATTAAAGTGTTTTTAAAAAGCAAAGCTTTAAGTTGGCATACCAAATATATATTAATACTAAGGTAAAAAAAAAGAAAAACTATTTTGCATACAATTTAAGTGCGTTCGTATTTATAGGTGTACGGCTAAATGGGTTACGTGTATAAATAGCATAAACCACCTATAGCGCAAAGCTATCCAGCAAATCGAGCTATTTAACCGTAACTAATATTAATTATTATAAAAAAACTTATAAAATATAAATATTTTATATTATATTTAAAATTAAATATAGCAAAAAATTTAGTTTATATAATAACTCGATATATTTTTAATAAATATAAAATTTTAAAAAAAATAATTATTAATAAAAAAAAATTATAATTTTTAAGTTTTATTAATTGTTAATAAAAATATTACAAATTAAATATTATATATTTATAGTTTATTATTTATAAATAAATAAACAAATAAAACGGCTAAATTAAACTTTAAAGCAATATTTTTGCTGCTATTTTAATAAACAGTAAAACAATTAAATTAAATTATTGCTAAAAGTAAAATATATATATATAATAATTTTAATAATAAATTAATAAGCATATTATTATTTAAAGCAAATTATAAATTTAACCTAAAAAAATATAAAATGGCAATTTAAAAAAAATTTGCACCTAATGCAAAAACACGGGCAAAAAAAATTATTAATTTATAACAAAAATTATAAAATAAGCTGGTATTTTTATAAAACCGCATAAAAACGTATTATAACAAGCATAAATTATTAAAGCTAATTTTAAAAAAAAATATATATATTTTTTAAAATGTAATATTAAAATAAAGTAATTAAGCAATAAATTTAATTTTAAATAAATTAAACTTTTAAAAATAAAAAAAATTATTTTAAAAACAAACTATTAATTTAAACTATTTAAAAAAGCTGAAATATATTTAATATTTTATATATTTTTATTAAAATTAATATTTAAAAATACTAAACTTTAAACAAAATTAAAAATTAAATTAAACAAAAATATATATAATATTAAAAAAATATTAAATTTATATTAAAACAAAAAAGTTTATAAATATTTAATTAAATAAAAAAATTATTTATATAAAAAAATTATATAAAAATTTAAAAAAAATTTAAAAAAAATTTAAAAAATGCAATAAAAATAATTAATTAGTTTTATTATTAATATTTTAATTAATTATTGCTAAAAAAAATAAAATTAACTAAAAAAAAAAATTAAAAATATATTAATTAACATTAAAAAAATTAATAAAAGCAGCTAATTAAACTTTTTTTTTTAACCGGTGCTATTTTTTTAAAAATGTTTTTATATTTTTAATTTATTTATATTTTAAAAATTATACTAAGTTATTTTAACATTTTTTTTACCAAAAAATTTAATTTAATAGTTAAGCTAAATAAAGCAGGTTAAAAATTTTTAAGCATAACAATTTATTTTTTAAGTATAATAATTTATTTTTTAAAATTTATCGAAAATTTTCCGTTTATACGCTTATAAATATTAATGCTTAAAAATAATATTATATAAAAAATTTATAAAAATATAATTTTTATCGCAAAAAAAAAAATTAGCGTTATTGCAATTTTTGCAACAATTAATACTATTTAACATTTTATAAAAAAAGCTTTTATTAAAATATTTAAAGCAAAGCATAATTTTATAACTAAAAATTTTAATTGCAAAAAAAATAGCTTAACGGCGCTTTATAAAAATAAAATAAGCTAATTTTAAAATATAATTTGCTATATTAACAATAAACTATAAATAAAAAAAAAATATAAAAAATTTACCGACTAAAAAACACGCTAAATATTTATTGCAAATAATAAACCTAAAAAATGAAAAAATAATATTATAAATTAATAGCAAACAGCTTGTTAAAAAGCTAAAAATAACTAAAAAAGCTTAATAAAAAGCTCAAGGTTAACTTAAAAAAAAGCTACAAGCATAAGCGTAATTACAAATAACTAAAAAAGCTTAATAAAAAGCTCAAGGTTAACTTAAAAAAAAAGCTACAAGCATAAGCGTAATTACATAATATACGGCTTTATAAAATATAATAAAGCGTATTATTTTAGCTGCTTTATAAAAATATATAAAGCAAAATACTTTAAAAAATTTATAAAAATATATAAAGCAACAAATAAACGGTAAAAAAAAACAGTTTATATAATAATAAATATTTTTTATATAACTAATTAATTTTTATTTTACAATTTAATTTAAGCATATAGCAATTTTTGAGAATAATTATATAAAAGTATTTTTAACAACTTTAATATAATTTTTATTAATGTTACAATAATTTTTTTAGTTATTATTTAGCATAATTTTTCACGGGAAGCTTTGATTATACCACGCTAATACGAACTAGGGTTCGTTACAAATTATTAATAAAAACTAAGCAATTAATTTAGTTAAAACTTTTGAAAAAAACTTTTATAATTAATAGCGGTGCTAATATTTTTATATTTTTAAACTTTAATAGCTTTATTAACCTATATATTACACCTTGCTTTATAACCGTTAAAATTAAAAAAGCAATAATATAATTAATTTAGCGCAATAATTTCACGATTATTAATATAATTAACGGCTAAAAAAAACATAACGCTAAAAAATATAATATATAATTTTATAATTAATGCTAATTTAATTTTTATATTATATTTTGTAAAAATAAATGCTAAATTTTTTTTAATATAATAAAATATATACCTTAAAAAATAACTATATATTTTTAAAAAGCATTTAATATAATAGCTTATATATAATAAATTAATTTATTTTAAATATTAAAGCTATTACGGCTATTTTTACCGCTTATTTTTTATTTAACTTTAAATTAACTTTGTAATATAAATATTTTAGCTATATTAGTAAATCTTTAATTAAAAAATTAGTAAATTTAAAATATATTAAGCTTTAAAAACCAGCGTATATTTATAAGCACTACGTTTAAACAAAAACAAAAAAAACTTTTTATTTAAGCTTTTTTTGCCGAAAAACCTACCTATTAAAATTGTTACACGTTAACCTAATAGGTATACTAAAAAATGCCCTAAAAACCTATAAAAAATTATTATACATTGCTATCGTACGCTATAATTATACTAAAATAACTTAGGTTTTCTTACTAAAATTAAAAAAAAAAAAATTTAAATATTTAAAAGCTTTTTTAAACATTATAAACGCTTTAAATATAAATGCTATATATTTATTTTAAACAAAGCTAAAAAAAAAATACTAGCAAAAAACTTAAATATTTATATTAAAGTTAAAAAATTTAAATGTTATTTACTGCTATAAAATAATATTAATAAAATAGTATTTATAAAAAAGCAATTAATATATATAAAATTATTATAAAATTTATAATAGCATAAATTATAAACAATAAAATATTTTAAAAATATTAGCTAATTATAGCTTAAATAGCTTATTATATTATAATACGCTAGTTTAGCGATCGACTTAAAATATTACTATATAAAAAATAGTACAGGCAAAAACCGGCTTACAATTATATAGTAGCAATAAAAACAAATAAAAAATATTTTAAGCTAAATGAAAAAAAAATTAATGTTTATAAAATAAATATTATTATAAAATGCTTGAATATTAAAATTAAAGCTTTTATAACTATATAATTTTTTTAAAAAGCAAAAAAATTATAAATATTAATAATATAACTTTTTTTAAAAAAATATTTTATATTTTACTTAATAGTTTAAAACTTATACAAATAATTAATAATAAAAAATAGGTTTAATAAAGCTTAAAAATAAAATTGTAAAAAAACCTTTTAAAAACTTTAAAAAATTAAATGCTAAGCTTTTTTTAATACTAAAAAAAAATAACAAGCTTATTTAAAAACAAAAAAAACTTAGTTTAAAAATTTTAAATATTATACCAAGCATTACACTATTTATTACGCTAAACGTTATGCTATGCGTTATATTAAATAGCTTAATAAAGAATTTAACCATTAAAACGCTTAATAACAGTGATTTTTTAAAACTAAATAATATTAACGACTTAAATTATTAAAGTATATTATTTAATAATATTAAAAATTATAAAATAAACAGTAATTTTTTTATAAAAACATAAAAAAAACCTTTTAGCGCTATAGTTAATAGCAATAATAATAGCAGTAATAATAAAATTAACAATAAAAATATTAAATTATTTATACAGATTTTAAACGGCTATATAAACTTTACCTTATGCTTAAAATACGATAAAATATATTTTACTAATTATAATTATTAATTAATCGCTTTTTATTTTATTGCTGTTATACTAAAGATTATCGGTATTATTAAAATCACTAAATTAGTTAGCTATAAAATTGCTAAATAAAACTTGCATTAAAACAAGGGGTTAAAAAAAATAAGCAGCAAATATAACTTTTTAATAAATAATATAACTTAAAAAATAATATTTATGCTGTTTAATATTAAAATGCTGTTTAAAAAATAAATTTACAAGCTTAAAAAAAATAAATTAAACAAAATTATTAAATATAAAGCAAAATAAATAATTAAAAGATTTAAACAACGTAATAATATTAATTACAACAAAACTTTTGCATTAATTATTAAACTAATAAACTATAAAATTTAATTTATAATTGCTGCTACTTTAAATTTTAAAATTTATTTAATAAATATAAAAACTGTTTTTTTATATAAAAAAGTTTTAAAAAATATATTTATTAAATAACTATTAAAATTTATATAAAATTTATCGAAAGTTTGCAAATTACAAAAAGCGCTATATAAACTTAAGCAAATACGTCGCGTATAATATAAAACGTTAGCTATATTTTTAAAAACACTAATCTTTTAAAGCTTTAATTTAAATATTAAAATATTTGCTAAAAAAACTATTATATTGCCGTTTACATTAATAACTTATTAATTATTAAATTAAAAACGTTTAAAATAATAAAAATTAAAAACGCATTAAGCAAAAAATTTTAAATAAATAATTTCGGCTTTGCTAAATATTATTTTAAAATAGTTATTAAATAAAACTAAAACACTCGTACTTTAAAACTGTTATAAAAAGTTTATTTAAAAAAAAATTTTATAAAGTTTAGCTTTTAAAACTTAAATAAACTTTTTTACTTACGGCTAAAGCTTATTTATGTTTTGCTATTTATTAAAATTAAAATATTTAATAATAATTTTATATTTAACACTAAAAATCGAAAATAATATTAACGTGCTATAAATTTTTTAATATATATAATGCTAAAAATTTGCTTTAACATAGCATTTATTATTTTTAAATATAGCAAATATACTAAGCTTAATGTTTTTTATATTAAAGCAATAAAGCAAATTTTTAAATATTTTAACACTATTATTAACTTTAAACTAATTTATAAAAAAAAAACGTTAAGCTTTAAAGCTTTATTAATTTAAATTAAAAAGCTTATAAAAAAACTCGACGATTTATTTTAAAATATATTTTTAACTTAAGCAGTAATACCGTTAGCTAAAGTTTAAAAAAATAGCTAACAGTTTTATTATTTTTTTTTTAAACTAAACTTAAAAGCTAAACTTAAGCTATTAAAAAAACGATTTAAATATAAAAATTATTTATTAAACTAAACGCTAACTTTAAAAAAATACTAATTATTATTTACGGCAATAATTAAAAAACTATTTTTGCTTTATATAATTTACCACCGCATAAAAAAAGCAAACATATATTAATTTAAAATAAATAATATTAAAAATAAATTACTGCTAAAAAAATTGTTTTTAAATATCTATTTACTTTAAATTAAATAATAAATAGCTTAACTAAAGCATTACTTAGATTTATTTTTAAAAAGTTTAAAGTAATATTACGCTTAAAATAATAACTTTTTTTACACTATACCGCTAGCAACACTTTTATATAATAAACGCTAATACGCTAAAAAAGTTTAGCAAAGCTAAATTAATAAGTTAATATTTAAAGCTAATGTAAAAAAAAATTTTACTAAAATAATAAGTTATAATAATTTTACCGCTAAAAATATTTAATAATTTCCGTTAATTTAAAAATTATTTTTACAACTTAAAACTATATTTAAAATAACTATAAAAATTAAGCTAACAAAATAAGCTTTAAAACAAACAATTTGCATATTAAAATAGCAAAAAATACTTTTAAAACATATAAAAAGCAATTTAAAATTATATTTTAATAAACTAAGCAATAAATTACTGCAAACAATTTAAATTAAATTTTTTAAATGCTTATATATTTAAACACTATAAGTTTAACCTTTAAAAAATACCTTTAATAATATAACAACAGCAAATTTTTATTTATTTAAAATTATTTTAAATTAGCTATTTTTATTAAAAACAAAGAATATATTCACTTTTGCATTATATTTTTTGTTAAAGCTCCTTAAAAATAACGCTATTTTAAACGCTATAAAAATAAATAGCATAGCGATATAGCGGCAAAAACCACCTTAAAAAAATTCAAGCTAGCATTTAAGCTAAACAAATTAACCGCTATAGCTATTTGCGTTATACCTACAGCGGGCTTACGGGCTAAATAAAAAGTTAACAAAAAAATCTAGCATATATTTAATATTACGGTTATAAAAAAAAAGTTAAAAAAAACACGTAATAATATAAAATTATAACCTTTATAACCAGCTAAAAAAAAGCATATAAATAAAAAAAGCCCTGCAAAAATTTTAAAAGTTAACTTATAATTATTTTAAAACAAAGTTATTAAGCTTAACTATTTAATATAATATAAACTAACAGTAAAATAGCCAAAAAAATATATACGCTACTTTATAAAACAAATTAAAATTTGGTTTAAAATAAATAACTTAATTTTTTTAAGCATTAAAATTTGCGGGTTAAAAAATGCTTACAATTTAAGCTTTAGCAAAAGCATTAATTATTAAAAAAAGCTATTTACAGTAAAAGTAATAAAAATAAAAAAAATTTTAATTTTAAACACTATATAATTTATATTAGTTTTTATAAACTTTAGCGCTTTAATTTTAAAAAACTTTAAGCTGTTTTAATATTTTTAAAAACTCAGTGCATATAATTTATAAGTTACTATTAATATTTTTAAAAACTTAACAATTATTAATTACTTTTAATTATTAATTACTTAAAATATTTACTTTAAAAAAAATTATTCTAGAAAAAATTATTTAATAAATAAATTAATAAATAGTTTAGCAATTAACCCAGTACTTATTAAAAATTAATTAATAAGCATTAAAAATAAAAAGCGGTAATATAATAGTTTACAAAGCTATTAACTATATATAAAACCCTTTATTTTATCTGTAAAAATAACTATAACTTAAACTTTTAAATAATTTAATAAAATATATAAATATTATTTTTAACAATATATTTATTATATTTACTGCATAATTTATATTAAAAACGTTTTGTAATAAAATTAATAATTATTAATTTAATTAATAAATAAATAAATTATAAATTTTTATATGAAAATAATTTTTATATGAAAATAATTTTTATAAAAAAAAATTATTAAATAAAATTATTAATAATAACTATTAATTAAATTTAAAAATTAATTTAAAAAATAAAATTTATTTAATATTTATTTTTATTATAATTAATATTATTATTTTAATAATATATATATTAATTTTTTAATTAAATGTAATAAAAAATATTTTAAAATAAAATAAAAAATAAATAATAATATATTAATTTAAATTTTATAAAAAAATTATTTTTAAATATATTTATCACAATATAAACATTAAAAACTAAGGGTATGGGAAAGTATTAAAGGTTTATAATGGGAATAGCCAAGGGATACATACAGCCAAATGGAAAAATCGGTTCAAAGTGAACACAAGGGATAAGCAGGATAAAAAACAAAGCAATCTCTGTACTATTTTACTACACAAAATGGCGATCTGATAATATTTTATTCTTAACTCCAAGTTATTTTCAAAATAAGAAAAAGATTTTATTTCTTTGAGTCTAGATCTAGCACCTCGTTAAATCCATTAGTTGCTGCCGCGTGCGATCAAGAGTTTTTAAAAATGTTGTCGAAGCCGAAAACCTCGGTTCTTTGCACCACACCGGCCGCCAGCCCGCTCGTTACTTTGCTTTAGGTGACCTAAGATCACCTTTAGAAGGATTGGCCTAGATATTTTAGCGCTAATGCCTTCGTTTCGGCCGCCTCTGGGCGTTCCCGGATAGCATGATAAACTCTGAACCACTCTAAGGCATCGTCATGATGTAGCTCCGCTGGGAGATAATCACCTAGTAGCTCACAGCAATTGACATAGTCCCACCATACTGGATAGAATCCCGCCAATTCCCAATCAATTAGGCCTGTAAACTTTCCGTCCTTAACCATGATGTTACCCTCATGTAAGTCCGAGTGAGAGAAGGTGAACGGTAGCGCAGTCGGCATCTTTCTCATTAGCTCAAGGGTTATTTCATGTTTTACTTTACCGGTAATCCGACTTTCGAGCTCGTTGCGTACATGTTGATCAGTAGTAATATTGCCGTGAGGAGGGTCATTTGGGAACGGCTTGAGTAAACGTCGGTCGATCACCTTTCGCCCGTCGAGCATTCTCATTCGTTCGTCTGTGGCCCCTCTGAGCTTTAGCAGATGTTGTCCAAGCTGATTCCCGATTCGTACCAGGTCGTCCTTCGTCAGGGATGGGATAACCCTCTCAAGCTCGGTACCATCAATTCTATCTTGGACTGTTATGAAATGATCGTTGTCTGTCCACGAAGTCAGAATCTCTGGAATGGGCATGTTGTCGCAAATAGTACGCACATAGCGTGTGTTCTCAGCATCAATCTCGCAGCCTGGATACCATTGTTTGCTCTTGAGAACTCTTCTCGACCCTAGTGCCCATATCTCGCGACCAGGCTTGATCGCGAGCACCTGACAAGTGGTAGGTTTTGCCTTTGCAGCGTCGGCAGCGCCTGGTGAAGCTGCCACGAATGTGGTATCGGGAAACCGAGCTGGCATGGTGTTTCTAGTATTAAATGCTTTTGTGTTTCTGTTGTTCAATGCTTTTAATTCCTCTTCTGTGTGCCACTTTCAGCTTTGATAGCCTATATTTATATCGATAGGTTTATTGACAACTGCTTTGTTATCAGTTTAGCAGAATAAATGTACTATGATCTGTTGCACAAACTGAGTGAGTGTATTAAGGCAAAGAACTTGTTAAGGCACAAAGTTGACAAAGAACCTGTAGCGCCCAACAGTGGTCCTATAACCTGGAATTGCAGGCTAGCTGTCGCGTATAGTCCGTGATTACCAACATGGTCAACATGGTAGTAACGGCGTCGTTTTTCCTCCGTCCAGCGCTCACCGCAGGCAAGGTAATTTTGGCTTGGCAAACAATCTATTTTAACGCATTCAAGCTAAAATGACATTTTTAAACCATTTATAGGTTAAATATATAACTTTATTTAATAAAATCTATTTTTTTTTTTTCGTTGTGAATATTTTATTTTATTTTTTATTCACGATTATAACGTCAAAATTGTTTGCCAAGACCGAAATTACCTTGCCTGCGGTGAGCGCTGCCTCCGTCACAGTTATAAGCCCATATGTGATTGTAAAAGTCCCGGAACCATTCATATACATCTTAAAAACTCGCTCAGGGTGACGACTTTAGCAAATTTTATTAAAAGTAAAAGTATTATAAATGAACACTGTATATAATCGCCCGGCTACACTCAGTATGCCTAGACGACTGCCAGCGGCCCGCACAGAAGAAGTGAAACTCCCTTGTTCCAATGAGATCATAGCTAAACAGTCGTCCCAAAAATCGTTTGAAACTCCGATGACTGAAAAACTTCTTGCCTCTTTAGCCCTAAATTGTTGGTAAATAATAAACCTTGTGAGACAAAGCTTTGACCTTTGGGCTTTCAGCATAGTTTACTATATTTCTGGTAAAGTAAGCCATTAACATTATAAACCACGGCTAAATAGCATGGTTAGCAGCTAACGCGGCTAGCCGATTTCAATACAAAACAGCTTTTATAAAGATTTTTATAATAAATATAATATAAATACCTCTTTGCAGATAGCTTGGCGTACAACTAAGATTACTGTGAAAAAACATTAAAGTAAGCATAATATTAATATTTAAAACGAGTTTGGTAAGTTATTTTGTAATAAACTAAGCTAAGAATCCCAAGTTCGAAAGATAATCTCACACGGTTTATCATTTAGCGGAAGTAGCCTTGATGACTCTTCATGATGGGGGGCTTTGGGAGGGAAACGCCGGCTCCTATTACGCGCACAAGGAGGCGAATCTAGGCACTTGGAGATGAGCACGCGGGTAACACTTGCGTTCCAAAGCCTACACGCGCAACTATCTGCAGAAATACCCCGCTGCTGAACCCTGAGATGAATTTGATGATCGCAACAGACTGTACAGCCTTAAATATAATCTCAATTACTCTACAGGTCATCCGGGGAGCGTTACTCGTGAGACGTAAGTAGTTCATTCGGTTGCTGTTTTGCATATCAAGCTGACTTTTGAAAACTTTTGTTAGTGCCTATAACGATATGTGCTATTACAGCCCTGGAGTGCACGATACGTACCATTGGAGGGCTTGGAGGCATACGATGAATAGAAGGATCCATCTGTTATAGCTGCTATAATTACTTTATATACGGATTGAATGCTATAATACCTCGACTCTCTATGTATAGGACAGAACTGTATTCCCCATCAGATGAGTCTGTCAAGACAACGTGTTATCGGGTAATGGACAAAAGCGTAGTAGATATTATCCAGCTCCCTATGTGTGCTTCCGTGGCGTAATTGTGCAAATGAGTGACGTCTAGTCATCTGTTTGGTGCAGATTGAAGACATGTTTTACATGGCCGCCTCCCTCCAGAGACCCTCCACTACTTTCTCAGTGAGATTTTGACCAACAGCAAGTCCTGGAATAATGATAGTTTCTTCCCTTCCGTGCAGGATTCGAAAGTTGTCCCACAGGTAGAGATTGCCACGCTGACTAATTAGCCGATAGGGGCAGTGACACAGCCTTCGGGTAACTCTATAGACCAAAATTGGCTCTGGCCGCGAATTCCTAGAGGCTTAAAACTCTCCCCTTATTTTTATATCGAAGGGTCCAGTTAAACGTGTCGATAGCCAATATATAACTAAGGACAGGCAGAACTTCAGGACTCTATGACCACAGCAGAATATGCCTCCATGTGGGTGATAAAGTTCCCAAGTCCAATGTGCCCATACGCTCAAGGATAGCTGTTTTCACACATGCTAGGTGACTTCTTAGCAGCGCACCGTGGCCGTTGGAATCAAGGACAATCGGCTTTCAATCTAGATATGCATATACATCCTTACCATAACATTCCTCTAGCATTCTCACTAATCTACATGCATTTCTTCACTATATGTGTGCAGCGGTGAGTACTCACTCTCAGTCCTTATGTGAATAAATAGACCGTTGGGAACTATATCAGTCGATATCTCCATATAATATAGAAGAAAAATTTAAGAACCGAGCCTCAGGTATAGCTATGGTTTCGGTGGCAGTACGGTCTGAAATGAGAATTATTCCCTACCGCGGATTTTCAGGGGACGTCAGGGGCGCACCAGACCTGACAGAGGTATCAGACTCTTCGAGCCACTAAGCCCTATCTCCAGACAATTCGATTTCAGCGTAATAGACTATGGAAAAGAAAAGAAAACTCTCCTACGGCGCTAGCTACCATCTCCTATCTTAAGTTACGTTGCTGTCACACGTAGCGAATACGAGGCTGCAAGTCTTAGACCTTCTGATACGCATTACACGCGTAGAGACGCGTCTACCCGTTCGAACCTGATATTGTTCCTGATGTCCTATGTGAGGCCATTCAGCCCTCGCTTAAGTGAGACATAGGCGGTGTGGACGCAGGTTTACGTAAAGGCCCTGAGTTGTATATAGCTTCTAGCGAAGCCTACCTGAACGGGAGGAAATCTGAATGGTCAAGGTTTTAGGCGCCCCCTGACAGATTATTGTATCTTGAATAGAAGCCATTCCAAGCCCTGATATCCAGCCCTTGTTATAGTTGCCGCGCAGATCCTAGATCTAGCCGCCGGAATATTGACGCGCTCGTGCTCAAGGTGAAAGCCGAAAGTTAGATATAAAACAGAGTTATGTCCCCTTCAAGGTTAGAATATACATCTATTGCCGAGATATAAATGCTTGTGGAGTCTTATAACGCCGTCGCTCATAGGCCGAACAATCGTGACGAGATGATCAGCTGCACGTAGGCACGCGTCTAACGCAGGTGTGAGATCTCTATACAACATCGAGGAAACAACTAAGTGTATTTCTCAACCTCTTAGGTGAGGCCGTCGAGTAGCATAAGTGAGTTTTCCATGTTGCAGCCAAGAAACAATGACAATGCCCTGCTTTCGCCTTAGCGGTGGAAACACACAACAAGGGTCCGAGGACGTTGAGCCACGGCGGTAGAACCCCGACTCCTATAGCTAACATCCGATCGTGATGTACACCTCTTCACTAAGTTTCTTTTTTGCACCAATCGCACTTAAGGGAGAGTTCTCGGACCAGTAAGGCAGTGTGAATTGAAGGACAAAGGGCTGTGATGGTAAGAAGCTAAGACAGCCAAGAATTTCCAAGAACTTCCAAGACGGAGCAAGGCCTGGGAAGGACACAAATAGCGTCCCCATTGTAGATTAAGAATTATTCCAACCTAACGATTACAATCACACTCTTAAGTAACCTCATGTAGCAGGATGTGAATACTCGGTCTAATCTGGCATTCAATCGATGACGTAAACATAGGACGACCAGAGTAAGACGATACTTCAGTAAATTAATATCCAAACGGAATCCAGTCGTTGGTCCAAAATGGAAATTATTGGATGTAACTCCATTTGTAACTACTCGTGGTATGATAAGAAGCGAGGGTTTGCTTACAGGTGGATATTTTGATGTTACGATGAGCATCACACGCCCGACACAAAGTGGAAAGATATGTTGAGATTTATTCCACAAATGAGCAAGATACCTGGTATCTTCGTGGAATGCCTTGAGAGGTGTAGTGCCTTGCAAGTGTTTAACATAAATTGTAAGATATCCACGACTCCGAAGCAAGGGGCTGTCATGTTGGCCTTCGTAATAACTGATAACCACAGGCAAAACTCACAAATTCTCGTATCGTTGATATAGAAAGTCAAACATGTTCTTTCCCAACAGACTCCTAGCTCTTACCGTTAGCATCCCAACAGCCCTGGCTTGCTTGGGCTGGGAGGGTGGCGTCCCGGTCCCTACTGGAACCAAGTCCATATCAGCACCGATTACAATCAAGGCTGGACAGACCTTCGATGCTGGCTGGGTCAAGTACGATCGAGGTGCCGGAGCCTGCACAAGTGGTGAAGGAGGTACGATATGGCTCATTCCTTCTTTTCTGTAAATGACAATAAGAGACGAAGTTAGCCAATATTATCGTACAGGTGATTCGGACGCCGTATTCCTCCTCGAAGCCGGCGCCACGCTCCTGAACGTGATCATCGGAGCGAACCAAAAAGAAGGTGTCCATTGTCTAGGACATTGCACTCTTCAATTCGTCTGGTTCGAAGATGTGTGCGAGGACGCGATCACCATCGTAAGCATCTCTACTTTCGAGCCCAAAACAGAGCTCTGATCCGCTAATCGTGTCGCAGAAAGGGGATAGCAAGGGCCAGGAGAGCTGGATTATCGGGGGTGGCGCATACCATGCCAGCGACAAGATCGTCCAGCACAACGGCTGCGGTACTGTGAACATCATCAACTTTTACGCGGAAGACTACGGAAAAGTCTACCGTTCCTGTGGAAACGTACGTGTGGCTTTCGTTCCCTGTCAAGCCCGTCTCAATGACCAAGATGAAAAACAAGCTGACATTGAATACTTCCTCTCCGTCTCACTAGTGTTCTTCTCAATGCCAACGCAACGTCTACGTCGAGGGCACCACCGCCTACGACGGAGGGGAGGTTGTCGGCATCAACTCCAACTACGGTGACACGGCCACTCTGATAAATGTCTGCACCGACGCCGCCCACCCTTGCCAGATGTATACCGGATGTGACAATGGCTGTGAGCCTGTTAAGTCGGGGTACTGCTCTGGTTAGGATCTCGCGCCTAAGCGAAGTCCATAAAGCAATGAGGGACAACATGGTGGTACACCCACTAGACTAATGAAATCGTCCACTGCCTTGGTTTCCTACCAACGCACACCCAAAACTCACCCTTTTTGTTAGAGTATAATTCTTTAACCAACGCCTCCAAGAGGTTTATAACGAGTTTATAGCTATATAATTGATTAAAGTTTTAAACTCTTTATTTTTTGTATTTCTAAACCAGCTTTCTGAGGTGTACTGCATATATTAGCTAAAGTATATTCAAAACAGCGCATTGCTACCGGTAATTACAGTGGAGATAGGCCATTTTTGGGTTGAGTCCAACGTTTATAAGCTTACATTTTACTAATAAACAGAGAAAACGAAAACTGAAGAGTGAGAACTATTATTTTAGTCAAATAGATCTTGACTTTATTTTATTTTATTTATATTGTCTTTGGTTGAGAATATATAGTCTGGTAAAGAGGGTGGTGAGTTTTGGTGAGAAACGGGGCGGTGGACGATTTCATTACTCTACATAGTGTAAATGTGCCGAATTGAGTCGGTTTGCTCACTTGGTTATGAGACATTATTAAAGCCTCTCCAAGATTGTGTCTTTTGAATTCGTCTTATTTTAAATATTCTTGCTGAGTTCACCTACAACTTGGTGAGCCTAAAATGTCACCTAGCAAGCCTCTTCTCATTGAAGGGGGCCTTGAAGATTATGATGAGTGATCATCAATTGAGATTGCAGCTCAAGCGGCCTATCAGGTGGGTTGGTTGATTTCGCAGCTTCTCGAAAATTTGAAAAAAGACAGCAATCGTCTCATATAAAAAGACCTTGCCAAGAGGCCAAAACTTATCCAGAGCATATTATACTTGATTTATTGAGACATGCTTGTATATCTACAGCATATTTTTGGTATCTTAACTGGAAAACGACTCCAATATCGTGGCGGTATGCTCACCCTGGAACAACAAAAACAACTGCTGGCTCAACAACTGTTGCGCTTTAAAATTTCATAAATCACCAAGACTAATTTTAACCCAAATGGAATATTGGAGATAGCTCGCTTCTACTCAGACAGTGGTTTCCAATGCAGCGCGCTTCTCATCAAGCATCGCAGTAGGTGCAACCTCCTCAATTGTTTCATCGCTGAACTTCAAATCTTCCTCGATATCGGTGGTGTCTTTGATGCGGAGCCAGATAACCGGTGATGCGATGAGGATGGAGGCACCACAAATACCGAACTAGGGGGTTTTGTGATCAGCTGGGGGTCTCACTCAATTAACTGGGAAATCATGTCACTTACAGTAACGCCGTACAAGACACGGTAGGAAACCCCATGCCCATCCAGAGCCCAGAAAACGGCGGCACCGGCTGATTGAATACCCTTGTAGAAACCAGCCATGTTGGCGGTTTTGCGGCCAGAGTTAGAGAGAGCGCCCATCCACCTGTAGAGACAGGTTAGCAATTCATCATCAACAGCGCAATCGAATTGATCACATACCAGTAGATAGAACTTTGCCAGCAGGCGTCGTAAAAGCCGTAGAAAATGTACAAGAACGCGGGGCCGATATAACCAGGGTCGGTGAAATCAATCTTGAACTGCTCGTAATTCGGGTCGCTGGTAACTTGTCTGGGTGGTTGCTTCTCTTCAAATGCATATCCCCCGCCCCAGATGGCGAAGGTGAGGACGAGTAGAGCAACCAGAGCGCCCTTAGCACGCACGGAACGGCGGATTCCAGAGTAATCGAGAGCAGTGCCGTAGACTAAAGCGCCCAGAATCTGTGAGAGCCAGTACAAGAGAGAATTCAGGGAGCGGGCCCGCAGGTTAAAGTGAGCTCCGTTGACACCGTTCTGTTGATAGGTGTAGAAAATGTTGGAGGCAAAAAACATGGGGAAAAGGAGCACAACCCATGGAGATAGGTGGATGCACTCCCAGAGACCGTAGATCTCAGATTGCCAAGTGGGTTCCTTCATGACAATGACCTTGGAACCATCTTCACGGATGACCTTGTCGGCATTAACGAGGGTCAACGCCAGGATAGCGCCAATGAACATGAGAACGATGAAAGCAGCGTAAGTGCCGTCGGTGACAGATCCAGAATGATTATTCAGGTTCTGTGCGAGCACAATCAGAGCACCAATGACACCGCCGGCGTTGAAGATGACCCAGAAAGAGCTGATGTATCGGCCCTTGGATTTCTCCAGGGGGTAGGCCATCATAATAGCACCCTGGGCAGTCCAGAGCATGCCAGCGCACACACCCAACAGGGCACCGGCAAAGGTGACGAAGCCCTCATTTTTGGTGTGGTTGTAGCACAGAAAGCTGGCCGAGTAGAGAGAGTAGCCGAAGCCACCAAGTGAGAGAGTGATCTTGATACCGAGCTTGTTGGCGAAAGTACCCGAGAAGAAACCGACGACAGCGAAAACGGCATAGGTTGCTGTCGAGGCGTTGGCCTGAACTCGCTGGTTGAGCTGACCACCACCACCAAGACCACCGAGAGCGTTGTAGAGACCGGGGCACAGGAAGCACACGAAAGACACCATCAGCAGCTGGGCCTTGGGCGAGGCATACCAGATCTCCGTGGTACCGGGAAATAGCTTGAAGCCCCTGTACATCCATGAGTCGGGACGGGGCTCGGTGATGCCTTCGGTATACGGAGGAGCGGGCACATCTGGTTCAGACGACGTAGTGCCCGTCTGGACAACATTTGTTTCCTTGTCGGCCATTTCAAGGCTTGGTCCCAGCGTGGGAGGTCACACTATGTATGATGTTGCTTCTCGGCCGAAGGGGGTTCGATAAGACCTGTGTCTGAATGAACTTCAGTCAGCTTTTTTGCCGTTGCACACGAGATCAAGACATGGTTGGCCAAGGACCAGCGCGCAAAGCTCAGCACCGTCGATCTCGCCATTCTCGGCCGAGAAGAACATCGGCGGCGCATCGCATCGCATCGCGTCGAACCAAGGAAGAGGAAGATGGGATTCGGATATGCATGAGTGGCATGCGCATGCATGTCTAACATGTATATATTGACTAACCTTGCGAGGGGAGAGCCGCGTGACGGCTAGATTGAGCCTCGAACCGGTATGGAGGACCAAAACTTGGATATTGAAGAGAAGGGGAAACAGAAAGGAAACAAATTAACAGATGCGCGGGCAGGGTCTAATATTATACCATGCCATGATAACCAAAGGGAGCTAGCTGAAGCTGACTGGAGGGAAGGTGCAGGTATGGAGCCTGGATCCAGTGGACGGGTGCCACTGCAAGATACGAATCTTACCCCGGCTTAAACTAGTGGCCTGCTAGGGAGACTGAGGAAGGAAGTGCGGAGTGCCCGCTACTCTAAATCAACTGGACTGGGTTGGGTCCTGGTCGCCTCCGAATACCTGTTCTAGCGTGTCCATGCCAAGTACCTGTGCAGTGATCTATAGGTTATGTACAGTAGGTACCTACACAAGGTATATACAGGTTGCATACTTCATGCACACACTCAAGAGTACTTCACTCGCTGCTTTTGTTTGCGAATCGTTTTAGGGGTTCATGTGATTTTTCTCTTGGTCTTTATCTTCTTTATCTGGAGGATGGGCTGGGGAGGAGGCGAATCGTATGTTGTTCGATACGTACTGTGGTACGTATACTGCACATCAGGGCAGTATAGGGATGGTGGCAGTTATCGGTCGGCATGAGCCAGGGTGTGTGCCATAATGGATCTATTTACGCTACAGTACTCACCTCGGAAGCCCAAGCTAGACCACTACGAGACCCAGTCCACCAACGCTGCATACGCATCCATCGCAGCGGTTTCACGTGAACACGATGGGAAGCTGGAGTGCGGGTTTTCGTATACCACCACATGAAGATGGATAGTACCTAGTTGACAATCGAGACAATCACCCTTCAAAAAGACCCTGATGTGGTAGTCTACCGCCCGTGGTGCCGCTTTTCATGGCGTGTGACACCAGGATGTAGCAGACAGGCTACCTACTATAAGGGATTGGGGATACGAAGGGATTGATAAAGGAACTCGAGTTACCAAACATCATTGGGAGGAGCAAGAGCAGGTGGCGCTGTTCTGGCTCGCATCGCGTAGGTCTCGAACATGACTTACACACACCTCTCCAATTCGTGTTCATACTTTGTCCATTCCTTGAGATTCTACCGTGTGTTTGTGAGAAAATAAATACATGCTACCTGGAAGGTTTGCTATGTAGGGGGTTCAGAACATTGCGACAATTCAATGGAGTTACAAGCAGCTTCATTTGTTTGCCATTCCACCCGAGAGATGTTGTTAGGCCAATCTACAATTACAACACCAGGTCCGAATTCCAGGCCTGAGGTAGCGAGTTGCGGGCAGTTTGACGAACGACAACCTTGGAAGCCCGATAAGGTGCGGGCCGAATGTACAAAGACGGTCGGCCTGTGATTGGCTCGTGTTTTGCAAGTCACAAGACCAATCTCCGCTTACCCTGCTTCTAACGCATGTCATTGGCTACGGGGAGCCCTGTGCAGGATAGGCAAATAGGAAGGAGGCATGGGTGGCATGGGTATCCCCAGGTTGGCAATCGGCAGTGGGACGAGTGTGGGACAAGGGTAACCCGACAGTTCAAAGCCCTTTTCTCGGGGGATAGCTACCTACAGTACATGCGACTTACAGGGCTCCTTGTGTGTGCTTATCGTGTGGGCATGTAACGTTGCCCGGCTATTGACACCCTCGACACCTCGGACACCTTACCGATAGCATATAATCCCCTACCTAGTGTACTCTCCACGTTGTGCTTTATCCTACACTAGGTACGTAGCTGTCTTCTGAACCTTGAATTACGGAAGGATACCTACATGTAGCTAGGTAACATCCAGCCTCGGGTAACTTCATGTAATGTAGCTCAATTCCGAACAATTGGCACACACGACCTATCGCCTACCTATCAGTTGTTGGTTGATGTGCAGTAGCTCACCCGGCAAGTCGCATGCGAATAGTCTCTCTGACTTCTGTCTGACCTAGCAGTTGGGATCGCCCGGGACCACCACCACCACCAGTATCCGAATAGAACCCACTTATTAGTATTAAACGAGATAACATAACAGCACAGATAACCGAATGTTCGATCTGCAAAAATAAAAGGGAAGTGTATCTGACAAGCATTCTCTTGAATTTATAGTACCATATCGCCTTGAATACCTTCCTTCTATCCAGCTTCTGTAAGAGCTGGAACGATGATGTACTGTAGATCCAATCTGTTCCCTTCAATTACATACATATGTAGGTAGGTATGATAAATGTCCTAGGTATTAACATGCCATGTGCAGCAGCTATCACCAGTCTATACTACTGTAGGCTAGAGCTTCCTCCCCCGCAATAGCCTCTACACTACCTACCCCCTAGATGAGCCAGTGCCAGTGATATGGAGGCACGCTACTGCCCGCACCAAAAGCAAAACGAGGTTACATTTGCACATTTGCCATAAGGCGTGGCAAGCTGAAGGTCAGCCATTTGGAGCCTCAACGTAAGGTTGCAGTTGCAGTGCTGTAATCCGTTACCTACCGACGACCTCACTATCTACCTATCTTTGCTCCCCTACCGACTGCGCCGCATCTTGAACACGTTAAGATCCCTCTCGATCCAACCCGCTTACAGCCACATCACCGAAGACTAGGGACCTACCTAAACCACTCTAGGTAGACCTGTAATCATTCATCTTACAAATTACATACTTACGCAGTAGTAGGGTGTTTCTGTTAGAGGTCTAGTCGACGAGAAAGACGTTACAGATAAGAAGCGATGTTCTAAAATAAGTACCCGACTAAAGTTGGCTACATGTACCTAGGTATGTACATGTAGATAAGGGCCACATGGTTCAACACATGGGTTCAACACGAGGTTGATAGGTATTCATACCAGCATACCGGCATACAGGCATATAGGTATATCTAATGCCAACGTTACCAGTAGATAATACTTACTTATTTACATAATACTCTACAAAACATACTAAAATCACGAGAAGTTACATTCGCGGTCAACTGCTACGCCACAAACACACCACTCTACTGAGTAGGTATCCGTCGATTGTCTCGCGTTCGTGCGACTCCTCCAATACCTCCACGGCCGTGCATCGTATTCCAACCGTATTCCTCCTAATCAGTACTCACACATTTAGATCCGCTGCACACCGGCGATAGCCCTTACCTGACGAATTTCACTGCTTCTTCGTCCACAAATGAAATAAATACTCCTACCGAAAATCGCATTATCCCCGTATTACAACTCGCACAAAAGCGGGAACATACACATTTTGTTGGATTTTTCATCCCTTGCTGCGCGAACCCGGGAGAGTAAGAAGTCGCTCGTACTGAAGCCGATACAGCTATCATCGCGACATGAACGCCCCCGTCAATTACCCACAGTCACACCAATCTTCAAATGCCAATGGATCCTCCATTACCATTTCGATACAGACTATTGGTCCCGTTTTGGTACTTATTTATCAATGGGCAGTAAACGGGTTTCTAGAATTGATCTACAGCTTATATAGTCTAAGACTTACGTAAACATAGGTTCGTTCTAAGCATGCATCTAGCCAACGTTAGTATGCCATTTATAATAAGGTAAAAAAAATATCCCATCTTAGGTAGTCTCAACACCCCTTTAATCCCTACGCCTAAAGTCCTCTAGATACCTACTACTTCCACGAAACCTTCTACGGACAACGCTATTAGCTATTTAACGTAATCACAATGCCAAATGTGATGAGTAACCAGAAACGAGATATATTGACCCAAAACGAGGAATCAATCTGGCGCTGTATTCGTCCTACCTATTTCTCTTAGTTATAAAAAAAGCGGCGGTTTAAAGCTGACAGACTAACCCTTTTATGACTCGTAACCCAAAACCGACTCCTCTCACTTGATTGCATCCTATGTGTGGGCTTATCAGCAAACACTATAAAGCCCCCTCAACTGAATCACTTCTGACTTCCCAGCAAGTCAGGACACATTAAAAATCGTTTTAACTTCAAGCAGTTTTGCTCCACCATGAAGTTGCGTACTGTTCTATGATCTCAGACACAGTTATACTAGCCGCCTATTTCGTCTCGTCGGATGGAACCAGATACACATGATCCATCACTCAGTAAATACAGAAAAAACATATTTAGACAAAACGAATGTTGCCTTCCTCCGACTAGTAGGATATCTCGATCATCTCTGTTCGTCCTTAAAACTGCATGTATTAGCAAACTAGACTTGCCCGTGCCGATTTTGACAAATGGATGACGATGCTATTACTGTTGTACAAGGTATCAACATATCATGTCAACCCCACCACTATGGTTGGGTAGTCGAGTAGTTAAGATTACGACTCATTGCGATAAACAAAGGCAGGGAGCGAAAATCAGAATAAACAGAGATAGTGGTTTGGTATCGAGAGATTCTCCGATTGCCTATTTGCACGTACACCCGAATCCAAGCTAGCCAAATCGTTCCTGATACCTTAATGCTATAATAAGCAGATGTGGCGTGAGCCGTCAACATAAATCTGCCGTCAAGGGATTCCCAATCCCGGATTTCCGCCCCGTCACTGATCATGACGACAGGAAAACAAGTGTAGACCGCACTACCCTCGAACAGAGAAAACATCAACAAGGCCACCCGTTACCGTTCCCGTATTTTGCTTCCCGAACCAACCCTCTTGAGGGGCTCTCTAACAAAACAATAATTTCTTTTCGACAATCCTCAATCCTGAGCTCAAGTTTTTCACAGCATCGCCAGATGAGGTCCTCAAAAAGTCCTATACACAATATACAGCAACATGCATAAACGCCTATCTCGTTTGACGAGAGATGAGTCTTTGTCCGCTCGCATCAGGAAACTTGAGTGCTCGTGATCCTAATAACCACAAGTACAGATAAGTAGTTGGATTGAAACATTGCCCATCATGAATCACGAAGATATTCAGTCTCTTCGCTGCTCAGCAAACAAGCAAAATATGTGATTGTATGCGCATACCAGAAACATGTGTCAGGATAAACATATGCAGGTATACGTATAATGAATATATGTCGAAAATAGAGGAGACGAGGCTGTTTCCCAGCATGTTCGCCCTTTCATGCCGACATCTGACGCGATATAAATAGGTAAGTGGTAGGTTCTGTTTATCGTCCATGCGGTAAATCCAAATGCTTCGTGAATAGCATGCATAAATAAAACAAGGGTGTGGGTATCATAGATAAGGTAAAAGAGGAAGTACAAGGATGCAATGCAATTTTAATGACGGCCGATATTGGGGGGCGGCCTTAAGGGTGGTCGTAGTGGTTGCGTCAGCGCTTTTGTCTATATGGCAACGGCGGTATGGTTGTTATGGCGGTCTCGAGAAATCCACCCGAAAAGATCGGTTTTCGTGCCCGCCTGGGTCGTTGGCGTTGGTCCTTCGACCGGAGTGCGCAACGCAGTCTCTCTTGGTTCGAGTAAGAGGCTTTTTCTATAGTAGCTAACTTGAACGTTGCTTTGATCTAGCTCCTTCATTCGGACAACCTGGGCTTGTAGCCATTCTTGCATGTCTGGAACCTCAGTCATTCTATATGGTAATTGAAATCGTTGCAGGTCGCCAATAATTTTCGCCGTTCGGGTATGCTTGTCAAAATTGATGACAGTCATTCCTTGTCCCTGAAGACCTACACCTGGATGCTGCTTCGTAGCAGGGTTACCAATGTCAACGAAGGTAAGGTCTGTGAGAAACATGCCCAAGAATGGGAGACAAGGGGGCACATGCCCTTGAAGACGTGCTCGAAGTACTCTATGATTGTTTGCTGGTTCAACAATGGTTTGGAGGGTCCTGAAAAGTTCCCGGCGCTTGGGACTTATGATGTCCCAAGTCTTTCGCAGCCGACTGATAACTGAACTGTTGAGGCTGCAAATGATAGCCATCAATCCATCGTAGTTATTCAGCTCGAGGCACTGATTTGCTATCTTAATCCACTGTTTGATCATAGCGGCCCGTTTTTTTACTTCAGAATGTTGAAGAATAGTATCCGCGACCAAGTTAGAAAGATCGTTAGAAAATCCGGACATTGCTTTCACATTAGGCGAATCAACTCCACCGTTCTTCATCCATTGAGACCCAAGTAGTTCATCGGACTTGATAGAACAAAAGATGGACATCTGTTTCAATGTAATCTGCCGAGCAAGTTCAAGACAGTCAAAGTCAAGAATCGAAGGTGCACTACCACCCATCTTCCAGTTGCTAAGAAGGCCCTGTTGACTTTTCGAAAGAATAAAGGCTGGTAAAGCGAGGTCGGCAGCCCCAAACGAGGCTGCAGAGGTAGCTGGCTTGCCAATCGAAGACGTAAGGCGAGATAACGCTAGACTCTCTGTAGAAGAGACACGCTGAACTAATTCCATGAGGCGTTTACCCGCCGAAGGAATGACGAGCCCAAGCTTGTATTCAGCAAAATGAGCAATGAGCGGTAAGGCTTCACCGTCTGTCGGCTCTTGCCAGTGCGATTCCAGCCAACCCTTCAGCACGTTATAGACGCGTAGTTGTACAGGGCTTGCAATAGCAGGAGATTCGCCAATATAATCGAAGCGTTCAATCAGCACTTCGACTAGTCTAGTCGGTGTACAAAATAAGCGAAATGTGAGGTAGAAGGTAGATACAAACATTGCATCGGGTGTTGTTTCGTGAGTTGTGAGACGCTCCACAAGCGCGGGCAACGAGCCCCCAATCACCTGGCCGTCCTTGTTGAACATAATCTCATGTATAAATGTTTTCTCAAGCAACTTCGATTCCACTTCCTCCACCTCTTCGGTAAGTGCCGTACTACCAGTGGTACTGATATCTGAAAGCGAAGGTTGATTTCTCGGTGCTTGCGCGCTATCAGGAGTGGTGGCTCGTGTAGATGTCTGGGACATGACGCTAGACTCAAAATCGCGGCTGAGATATGAGCTGCTAGTTCCAGAGCTTATTGCAGTCCCCGTGTCTGACCTAAAAGATCCATGCAATTCAATATCGTGTGATACTTCTGTCGGGCTGTATGAATCTTCTGAAATTAGGGCTGTGCTAAGTTTTGGTAGTGTTTGTACCAATGGTCGTGACAGTGGCGCCGAAGACAGGCTGGTTGAAGGGCTTGCATTTGTAACCACGGACTGCGACTGAGATGATGGAGAAGATACATCTATTCCTCCTGCTGTCTCAACTGTTGAGGCCGTCGGTGGTATTTCGGGTAGCGGTTTATCCATTGACAAAAGTAGTGAATTGGATACTGGGGAGTTTGGCGACTTCTTCGAATCTACGACACCTGTCTTCTCAGGAGTCTGCGGGCGGCTTTGCGACGTAAATTCAAACAAGCTAAGGTCAAGGCCCAGGTCAGTCTCCTGGATTTCAAACTCGAAGTCGCCAATCTTTTCAAGCACCCATTTAGTCCTTGCCACGCACTCGCCGGCAGTCTTCACACAATGAATAGCTGCATGTTGGAGAGCATCATCTTGGGGCATGACGATATGCTCGGCCTCGACGTCACAGCTCTTCAGAATATCTCGCGCAGAGGACACCAAATCGCGAATGTGGTCAAACATGGTTCCACGGGCAGTTTCTAGCGATTCGGGAACAAGGGTATTGTGGTCACACACCACATTAACCACCGCCCAAAGCGCTCCCCCTGAGGTGGTGGACAGTCTGATGGCCAGTGCGAATTCAGATCGTGAAAGTGACTGTAGACGAAGTCGACCAATCAAAGAGCTGAGGTGAGATAGAAATGTATCATGACACGAGTTGAGTTGTTCCGAAACCAAGTTGTGCGGTTGTGCAGATGGTGAGTGGCCGGCAAATGAGACTCTGTGAGTTATACTGGCGGATAGTCGATTGGGAGCCTGTATAATTTTTTGAGACATTCGGCTACCTGGTACATTTGTCGGTGACTGAATGCACGACAAGCGCTGTGGTGTTAGTTCACTGGCCTGGGTTGCCTCAGCTGATGACTCGGCCTGTATCTCATCCATATTTGTCCGGCTGTCGGCGTCCCCGCCCTCCCCTACTGCTTGTCCGAAGTTTATCGTCTCTGCTGGTGGTGTCGGTGGAATTACTGACTCTTCCATGACAGTTGCCATTACTGTCACTGCTGGCGCACGAGTTCGCCGATCTTCTTCCAATAGATCAAGAAACCGCACACCCCTAACGACTACCTTGAACGCTCTTAATATCATCTCATCGATAACATCATTGGCTTCGTCGGAGAATTGCGCAGAAAACCTAAGCATTTCTTGTAGACGCTTCGCAGTTTTCACTAGTAAAGAAAGTTCAGAGAGTAAGCCCTTCCGACCACGTCTAAGACCATCACTTCTCTGAATCGTAGCGGTTTCGCGGGTCAGGCAGTGTGTGCGTTCCTGGAGGAGTTCAACATTTGGCCATACAATCTCAACAGAATGGGGACACTTACGAGTAGGTAGCGCACACCGGCGATGATGCCTTTCATGAACTCTTGGTTCTCGAAAATATCTTGATCATCCGTGACCGTACTCCTAAGAAGGTCCCAAAAATTCAGCAAAGCTTTTAAAAGATTCCTCATCTCTTCCGGGTCGTATCCCTCGCAGTAGTTCGTAGGTAACCAGCCCCTCGCACCCGTCGCCAGCAAGGTTCCATCAGCCCAGCCATTGGTATGAATTGAGTGCACCAGCACTACGTCGCCTTCATTTAGCGGTAGGGTGATGGTCGAGTCGGTTACCGTGCAGGCCGGCTGGAATGGGTAGAATGCTCGAAGGAAATTGTGAAATACGGGGCGTGGTAGCTGCGGTGTCTGCGAGACAAGGTCTTCCTGAGACTCATTTGGTGTTGAAGGCGGCGTTATCTGTGAGTGAGAGTAGATGCTCGCAGACGCATCAACGGCTGTGCCATCCTCGCTCACGGACCCAGAGCGACTCTTGGAGATTGCAAGAGGCGCGACCTGCAAGCTCGATCGTATAGGTTGCGTGTCCAGCATCATGGTTGCTGTAACTAGGAACCGTGAGGCACCATGGGGCTTGGTACTACTTGCTCACACTGGCGTAGCAGCCGTGTCGGCAGCGAGACGCAGCCCCCCCAGAGTACCAATTGATGCACTTGAGGGATCCCAGTTGAGCTTGCCCCGCCTCAAGTCCTGTCTATAAGGCCGTCGACTGACTTTGCCCACTGGCTGCGTGCGTGGATGCACCACCGGTTGAGGCTGTTGGCGAGGAAAGTAGGTCAGGAAATGCAAATGTATGTTGGACCGATAAAGACTTCTACACACAGAACAATGGTCAGTTTGCTGAATGGGACTTGTTTGTTGTCTGGCACAGTCGCGAACCAGACGAGAGTGAGCTATGATGGAATGAAGGGAGACACAATACGCTGATTTGGGACTGAGACGGAAGAAAGCCAGCTAGCGACGTTGGGAATGTCCCTAGATAGGATGTTCTCCAGTATTGGTCCGCCAAATCAGGTGCAATTGCAATGAGAAAGAGGGCGAAATGCAGACTCGAAGCGGGCGTGTTGACGGGCCCCGTCGCTGTGGACTCGTCGCATGACACAGTAGGGGTGATCCATGATCTGTGTCGCCATGCCCGTTCTGCAAAAAAAAAGAGGGCGGGCGTGGTTCGCAGAAAAGCAGCAGAGCCGGAAAACTAGTGTAATAGCATACCTCGTGCGTCTCGTGTAGCTGCCCGTTGTCGAGTGAATCGAAGCTCTCGGCTATTCCTCTTGTTTTCTCTTGCTCGCCCGTTTCTCTCTTTCTCTTTCTCTTTCTCTTTCTCTCTCTTTTGTCCTTGCTGTGGCTCTTTTCTCTCAGGTAGCTGTCTGTTCTCGGCTTTCTATGTTCTTTGCCTGTGGTTCGACGACTTCAAATCGTTGCGTTTCTCCCAAGTCAGGGAATACTGCGAACCATGAAATGATGTAGTGTGCAGGTGTCTCAGATGTTAGGTACGTATGAGGGAGAAGAATGGAGGTAAAAACGAATAATAAGAACGACCAGGCGTCCAAGATAGTGTACAGTACAGTACCGACATACCTGCTATTCGCCCACACTATGCGTAGTACCTAGTATACATACATATACTGAGGCAGTGAGCACCCCTGGTTCCTGCCCTGGTCTACTGTAGTCCTGTCGGCTCATGTCTCCGAGAGGCAAAAAAGACAGTCGTGAAGTAGCGTACTAAGTATTCCGCATCAGCATTCGTCCCACATTTCAACCCCTGTCCCTGTTTATACACTACTACTAATTGGGTATACGTGAAATCTTCTTTATCTAACGTTTTGGGGCACGATAGCTCCCTCATATACCAGTAACCAGCTTCGCCAGGAAGCTTGACAAGGTAGAAAGCTTAAAAAAAAAAAAGCTTAGCAAGTTGGTAACAGTATGTAAAGAGAGCTCCATATGTATGTATACTCTAACTACGTTATGCTAGTAGACATTTGCATCCTTGCATCTGAACTCTTCACGCTCGTGACATACTTATACTGTACCCAAGTAGGTAATTTGCCTGCAGTATGCGCGGGTGTACCCTCCGCTAGAGCAGCAAGCGGAAAAGATCCAGCGTGGTATGGACCGTTTAGATACTGTGCATCTCATTCCATGATGCTGAGCTTATTTTAGCTCTCTCATTAGGTGGTTGTCCAAGGTGGCAGCGCACTGGGTCAATTAGACATGGCACCGTAGGATCTCGTTCAATGTGTCATTCACTATTATCTGGTGTTACCTCTGTAGACCACGATCAGACCACGACACAGTTGCTGCCAGCAAACTGGCTGTGGTGTACGACATAGAGCGTCCATGGTTGGCATGTTGTGCAATACTGAGAATGAGGTTTCCAATACAACCCCCTTCGCGGTACCTGTCAGACAGTCTCGTCATCCCTTTAGGCTGACGGGTGTGGTGGCATGGTGTAGATAGACATCTCGCTCCCAAGCTGCCTTGATAGCGACAGATGACGTACCCTTCTTTTGCCTTTCCTTTTACCCTTTTTTCTTTTTTTTTTTTTTTTTTGCTATTAGGTACTTTTATTGAAGGGGAAAAGACCATCGTCTACACTATCTCTTCAACCCACCGCATTCCGCGATAAGTCCGCCACGCTGCTGGTCACATGCTGGCCAATTATGGATACAGACATCTTCGCTTGGTACCAGGAGGCCGTATCCAAATCATCACCTAGATGTACACTACGCTGCAGATTGCGCTACGAGAAACCTCCAATACCAGTACACACCACAATTCCCATGCAGCGATGCCTGACTGCCAGGCTGAAAATAGACAGGTGATTGGGAAACTGGGAACGCACACTGTAGCAGGTTAGTGTAGACGTCCAGGGTTGTCCACGATGGTTCCGCTGGGCTGCAGCAAAACATGTATGAAATCCAGTGTGATGAAGTGCTTCGGCGGAGGACCAGGCTATGTCACCAGGGGTCACTACCAGCCCATCATCTACAATATTACTTTGGGACTAGTGAAGCGTGTTGGTGTACTATATCGAGCTCCCACGCTTGAACGCGAGTCCTGGACAGCCACGCAGGTAGTACCGTAGGATATGGTGCTACCTACATACAATCATTATTGTTAGTTAGTCTTTACAAGTCTGAAGGGGTGTAGAACATTCCTGGGATAGATAAATAACTATACATAACGAACAGCCAACGAAGCCGAGCGACCTGCAGAACTGCTGACCAGGGCTTCGACAGGGCGGGGAGAGAAACCGTTCAGGGGTCAGGGAGTCGGGCCAAGGGTGCAACCCTGTCGTCGTTGTGCAACGGGAGACTTTCCCGGTCAATAGTGCCAAGCTCGCTAATGGCCAGAATCAACACGATCGGCGTCTTATCTACTGATTCCGTCCTGGCTCGAGCACTTACTTCCTGCGTCAACCTCTGTTGAGAGGTGCTTCTCCCTCAAAGGCACTCGCCTCGTCGATTCATGTGTACACTTAGTAGGACGTAGTGCGTAGCCGTTGCTGTGGTTAGCAAATCACCTCCTCCTATCTCGCCCCGTTCGCCGACCTTGACTACCATCCCATCGATCATCGTGACATCCAGCCTCTGCCCAGTGTATTCTGTATCCGTGGAGATAATGGCAAGACCCAAGATTCTCTCGATTAGCTTCGTGCGCTTACTGCGACGGTTGCTAAGTGAAGAACAGGCGAGTCATTCAATACAAATATTCGCATGCCGCGGTATTTTCTGCTTTGCCTATGGGGTTACAAAGCGGATGCCACCATTCAATTACTTCTTTGACAGAGTGGCCTAGACTTCATAGATACGTCGTGTTTGAACTACCTGGTGATAGTTTGCCGTGCGAGGTGTTGAATTATCGCTGTGATCAAGTTATCGGTGATAGAGCTTGGAAACTCATACCCGCGTCTCCAGGTAGTAGGCGTGTTTTCAGGCATCGCGTTCGCTTTAGTTAAAAAAAAAAAAAAAGGTGCTCAATTGCCATTGACCAACCAGGCTACGTCGAGGAAGCAAACCCCAGATTTCATATGGCTGAAACTTCTGTGCCAGATAGGCTGAAAAGGCCTATCCCGGCTTGTTGCCCAAATCTCTCTCATATTGGCCCCGGATTATTATAGCCCGTCTAGTACAACATACATCTAGATATAGCCCGCCCGTCTAATGAAGCTATACTAGCTTTTCAAGAGCCCAGTTTCGACTCGGTAATGGCCTGCGGCAGTTATCAACGCCAATCTACCTAGTTCATCATCTCAATTCTACTAAGTAGAGACTAAACACTACTTAAAGTTGCGAAATGGCGATCATGAGTGGAGTGTCGCTAGATACATACCCAGGCATCTTGTACCTACCTACTCTAGATATAGGTTTTTTCGCTCATTACTATATGCATACTAGGTATCACATCTCTCGATGGACAGACAGCCTATGCAATACAACACAACTCCATTCCACGCACACTGCACGAAGTCTCCAACAACAGGGACCCTGTGTTCTGCCACCACTGGCTACCACCATACTGAGCAGTAAGGTTGCATCGCTGCCCGCTAATGATTATACAGTCACCAAACGATTCACGAGGCTTGTCTAAGGTTCCGTATGGCACGGCTCTCGCCCGAGTCGATCATTGGAACCACTCATCAGCCATACGCTAGGTAGTGCTAGTCTATAAGTCGAGTAAGTCTAGGTATGGGTAATTCTGACTGGGTGATGAGTGAAGCGAGCGACTCAATATTTCCTGTCCAGTCGTCCAGGTCTTGACCATGCATTGGCCAATGATCATGCGTAGCATTTCTTTTTTATTTGACGATGTGCGAAGCCCAGAAAACCGTACATCGCAGTACACTAAGCGCGTCTACGGCACTCAGTCAATCACGATGGCAGGGCTCCAGAAACAAAAATTTCAAGCTTTGGGTTTATTTTCAGCCCAGCTCAATGTCTTTTCCAGCGTCACACGTACGGTACTAGAAAAACAGTCTCCCCCTTCATTCACACTTGTTCAACAACACATCGTGAGGCTTTTCACACCATTACGTGACTGAGGGAGAAGCCAAGATACGCGCAGGCCCCTCTCAGGAACGTCATGCATCTTATTGCCATTGCACAGGGTCCAGCGAGGATATATGCAAGTTTCCAGACTGGGGAAATCTAGGAGACACTATGCCTATCCTGACTCTACCGTCTACTAATGTAGACTAATTATCAGTGAAATGGTCACCCCACTCACACACGTCATTGGTCAACGATAGGCCAATGGCGATGTTGATTGGAAATTTATGCCCGGTATACTGCCCGGTATTGATTCGGCAATGCTGATCAGGCACAGGTTCGCAGACAGAATCCGGTATATGCTAGGGACAGTATTCAGCTACAGCGTAATTGTACAGCCGCAGTGTATGCCAGCTACCTACCTCGCCTACTGTACCTAGTGGAGGTGCTTTCCTATCCCAGGCATTGGATCCCGATCAATGCCTCATGCAAGCCACTTGCATTTTCACCCGCTGAGCTCGTTGTGCCCTGCGATTCAACGCACGAGGGGCAGGGGGCACAGCTGTTGCGCAGTGGAGGCGGACACGACGGGAATACTCTCCTGTCGAAGCAGTCGAAGCTTCAGCAGTATAGCTTACCTACCTAAAGCGGTCGCCAAGACAGAACACCTTGATGTCCAGCAGCCCAGAAGCGGAGTTATGGATGGAGTGCAGTGCCGGTTTTCTGGAGAAGGCGAGGAAAAAGCAACGTCCCGGTGAGGTCGGGAACTGCATCGGCATGAGCAATACCTACATACATTATACCTACAGTACATACCTGTTCAGCAGCGGTTTAAAGCAGGATGTGGCGACTACTACAGGAGTCAGCGCAGATCCGGTAAGAGAGAATACCTATGTCAAGACTGCATACACTCCCTGGCAGCAGACACCCGACCCGCACCGCACCTCGGCGCCTATCTGTATTGCCCTACACTGCACCACAGCAAGACCTAGGCCGATATCACTCGATTCAGAGTCGCCTTGTCATGCCAAGAAGGTCACGCTGCAGAATCTCAACGTCGTCACACAGGCTTGGCAGGCCCTCGACTACTTCGTAGGTAGTACCTCAGTGTTCTCGTACAATGAATACCGTACCTACTTAGTATGTAGCGGAAAGATCGCAAGCTAAGCTTCTAGTGGAATAGTTCGTCGTCAAAGGAAGAAACCAGACCACGACACTGACGCGATCGCGGGAGCAACGCGTACAGCCGTGTGCCCGTATACTATCTAGATAGTGTAGGAATTGAATACTGTTAGCATATCATTCTACAAATCGGTCTAATAACGCTGGGTCTCCGCCGGCCTCGTCATTCGATCTGATTAGTGGATTTACTGAGTACGGTATTTACCGACTCAAAGGACTTGGTTTTCAAGACATATGTATTATTTGAGATCTTAGCAGGCTAGCATGCGGAAAGCTCTAACACATCCAATGCCTCCTCCTGTAGCACATGAATACAGGATTATCGAGGCTCATCGGTCAATATTATCAATCGTGATCGGCGATAACCACATCCTGCATCCTGTATTGTGGGAAAGCTCTGCTCTACATACATATATATGTATGAAGTATGATGCCAATGACACATACCTAGGTATATCACAATGCACGTCCAGCGGAAAAGTTCCGGTCGGTATGGATTTAGCGAACATGCTTTGCATACCAACGCAGCTGAAAATGTCCTGCCGCGGATCTTTGTTATCGCTGGGATTTGGCCGAACCTGCAACGACGACTGTCACTTCAACTCTCTGAGTTTAGGGGAAATACCTACCTACGTGTCGGGATGGTCGTCCAGTCGGGTCTAAATCAACTGCCACACAACGTCAGGCCGGCCTGTGGCGCCGAACGTGCCCCTGACACTACTGCAATACAAATTTGATGACCGCGTTTTCCCTGCCGCTGATAGGCCTCCAGCGAGGCACTGCAGAGCCGTCACCTCGTATATGTCACGTTATCACTCTCCATAATATTATAGGAACGATGGAAGCTGCATGTTTTCCCCCACTGCATACGTGCTCGGCTCGAACACAGGCCGAGTGAAACCGACAGCTTGGAATCTGGTAACGAGACTCGTCGCAAAAAAGGCCGCGGCGGTGAAACCTGGGAAAATATCTGCAGAGGTTTGCTATTCAGTTCCAGAACAGACTCGGTCGCATTTAATACGACCTATCTGCCCCCGGTCCCCCATCTCCCCCCATCGGTCTTGCACTTGTCTCCACCAGTCATCACACTGATGTTGTACGTATATTTTCATCAAGCACTAGGTAATGTATATAGAGGTATATAGAGGGCAACCAACATCCAGCACTCCAGGACCACAAGCATTCAGCAGTGACCCATGTCCCGTAAGGTACCTAGTCGAGTAGTGTAGACTGAATGCTATGAAATTGGCTCACATTCTAGCGTTAGTCCGGTAGAGGCTCAACAAGTGTGGCTTACAATCCCCTCTTACTAAGTATATCAATAGCGTACAACAACACAACAAACACCGCGGGCAGTGCGCGGGTGAGCAACCGGGAACGGGAGAGCCACAAAGCCACGACGGGCCCAGGCGACGCAACACCTGCATTGTGCATGCACGAAGTGGACGCCGTCTGATGGCGGCATCCTTCCGAAAGCTGCATTTCCACCTGCTTATACCCGGGTAGTCGTAGTTGAGTGCCTAGCTGAGGTAAAACACGTCCGTCGGGTACTTTAGCTCTAATATGTTGAGTATACTAACTTGATAGATAATAGAGCCGCGTCCGGCAATTGTAGTGTACGTACTAGGTAGATACCTAGCTCGCCTAGGTAGTGCAAGGCAAGGTACAAAACGCAAGCTACGGCACAAAGCAATCTACTCTAGTCTAATGGACCTAGGTGATCCTTCAAAATCCCAGGGTTGGATACCTATCTCAGGGTCTTTTGGGTCTTGTACGGTACCAAAAACTTGCGCAAACGTTCCAGCCCTCCATCGATTCCGTCACCGACCATCTCTTATGTAGATGATGCCACGATGTTGTCAGGCTTCACTGATCTATCATTTCTATTAATTGTCCGTTGTCCGGTTCCGTCTGGGCTCGTAGCAGTCTCCGATGAGACAACGATCACATCCTCCCAAAACCCGGTCTTTAGTGGATATTTGCGCCCGGGGTGGAGTCAGTCTTTGTTTGACACTCATGCAGTAGACTACATACTGTCCATGGTATATCCGTCTAGTGTAGATACTGTGTTGACCGTCACACCAACCTCTAACACCAACCTTCAGACCAACGGTCTCTATGGTTTACCGTACTCGACCGTTCTCAGGGGGCTGACACAAACTTGATGGGACAGTCCTACATACATACCGTAGTGTAAGCCACCCTGGCACTGTTTCAATGACAGGTCAGCCAGCTACGACTAACGAATAACTCTACCGACCCCGACGTCTCTTCGCTGACCGCTACAAGAGATGATTCCAGCCCACGAGAGGCACAGATGTTTCTTCGTCCAACTCGAGATGTCGGCGAACCCGGAGGTTTTTGTATGCATACTTATACTCCGTACATAGTATCGGTACGATATTTGGTCTTGGTAAGGCTGCTGCGGCCGCTTACCCGGCTACATGGGCCTCGTTACCTGCAAAGGCGATCGGTGGGGTCTTGTACGTACATTGTACGTACCGTGTATATACTAAGTAATGCAAAACTACTTAGAAGAAGACACCAGAAACTCTCTCCGTTTCAAGCGAAAACATCCCGTTGCTATTTTCTCGCGTTTCCAGAAATGGTGCCATGTTGTTTCTAGAAGCATACTGTAGCTTCTGCTTCCCAGCTCTGGCGCGCTAGATAACGTGCGTTTCATCCACCGTTAGCCTCGTGGCCAACTTACTTGACAGACTAGAACCTACTGTAGCGTAGGTATGTCTCACAAAATTCCTTACCGCTTCTTCTGCTGTTGTCTCATTGCCACACGTTGCGGCGCGGCAAAACGGGGAAAAGAAACCAACGAGACAAAAGATCACGTTGGTGCAAGAGCACGCGAATTACTCGCACTGATCGCCTGATGCTGTAGATACATACGACAAGTAGCTAGCGCATCTTGTTTTTGTTGGCGCTACTTAAGTTGACGGCATATACTAGTGAAGATGATTTGATCTAATCTTGCACGGATATACTGTTACTTAAGCCATACAGTACACAGTTTATAAAGTGACCAGAGAACCCTCGTTTTACCAAGTTGGGAGTAGCGCCGCTGCTCAGGCGCGCTCAGGCTCACTTCAATCAGATATCAATCACGTGTCCCCCACCATCGTATCGCATCATAATCCCTCCATATCCTGACTCGTTAGTCAGTATTACGAGTATTAAGTATGAGATTAAATTTATAGTTTAGCTGATAGTCAGCGATAGCCCCTCGATTCCAGTTCAATATTCCGGTTGTGGCTCGGCCTCGGGACTCTCCAAAGACGAGTTTGAGCTGTCCACCTCGTCGGTCCATGGCTCTTGAAAAATACCAACCGCCTCCAACCGAGACTTGTCCCACATGACATACCCCCACTGGCGTAGATCTCGACGGTCTTCGGTGTATACCCAATACCAGCAGATTTCATCCTGATGTGCCCACCTCCAGACATCCTCCGGGCCGGAATCCGGATCAGCAAAAAATGGGCTTCGGATAAAACGAGCTTTGTCTTCTGGTGTTAAACTGTCGTTGAGGGAAACCCCACTATTCGATGTTTTTGCATAATGAAATCCCTCGTAGAGGAAGGACAGTGAAATAGGGGGAAGAACATTCTGTGTCAAAAGGCGACAGGTTTCTTCAAAACTTTTGGATTCGGTAATATCATGTAGCTTCTTTAATCCAAAAGACATAATATGCTGAACATGATGATCACCAACATCGGTAGCTCTTCTAACAGGGATTTCTTTCCAAAAGCTATTACCCTCTAAGATATCATTAAAGACTGATAACATTTTGTCAGTTTTTGCCATTTTAATCCATCATTTTCTGGTAACTTACTCGGTGCGATAACTTCAAACAAAAAGTCATGAATACAACCAAGCTGTTCATTCTCCCAAGGGGCAAAATTTTGGAAGAAAAGCTGCCTTTGCTCTTCGTATATTGGAGACTCTGCGTTTCTTGATTCGCGGAAAAGATTACAATAAATTTCAAAGCGATACAAGGCACATTCAACGCGCTTCCTTTCCTGGCGCGTGGCGGCGCGCGTGGCAGTCCGCGTGGCAACAGAGTCTGATTGGACCCGAGGAATTCTGGCGAAGGTCGTATTGATAAACATGTCTGTGAACGCCTGTACATGGAAATGGAATCGTCCGATATGAAGTGCTTTTGTCAGTGACCAAGACCCAGGTAAAGTTGACCTTTGATGGAGATTGCGAGTAACAAACTCTATGATAGCTTCTCGACTTTTCGGGTCTGTATCATGAGGGCGTAAACATGCCGATTCGGCTGTGGCGATCGCTTCGGGTAACAAGGTCATGTCTAACTGGTTGAACAAGACTTGCGTTACAATTGCTGACTCGGCCTCCAAGAAAGAACGATAGAATAGTGGACATGATAAGACGGCTGTTTGCAGTAACACCACATCCGGTAGAGCTGAAAGTATCATTTGCAGAAGTTCAAGAGGCAATCTTTCGATCGGACTCGACTGTTCGTCTAGGGCCATCTTCTATTGAGTAAACGAATCTGTCAGAGCAAAATTCCGAGATATCCAGCTGTAGCTTTGAAGCGGCAGGTGAGATGGGCCTGTACTGCAGCCTGGAAACCTAGGCGTTAGAGATTGAGGCGATTGAGTGAAAGACGTTGTGGAAGTGGTGAACCTAAAACGTAGTGGGGAGAAAAGAGGACGAATCGAATATAGCGGAAGCTGGAGAAAACAGCTAGCGGCAGAAACGGCGCGCAAGGTCGTTGGGCAGCCTATGCCGAGGCAATGCATTGCTGGCGCAAAAACAGACCAATAATATTGGCCGCCAGCCGCGCGCTAGCCCCTTCGTCACAGGTACTGCCTTAAACACTGCAGGTGGCCTTTGTTTTCGGCTTCTTGTAAGCGCTCACGTTTGTTAGGCGCTTTGGTGCACAGCCCACTTCCCTTATAGCCAAGTTGGAAATGTATAAATACTTAAGTGTATATATATCGCTAGGTGTTGGTTTCAGTCTCTCAAAGCCACAATTGTTAGGAATCGATCAAGCAGACATTCTCTTGTGCCTTATCCTCGTACATGGCGAAGTCTCTCTACACACCCTTGTGATTCGTCGCTTATTCCCAAGGAACTGGATTATGGGCGCCAATCCGTTGCTATCGCCTCGGCCTCGGCCTCGACCATTCCTAGAGCCTTTGGCACAACATGATAATATCTCAGAAACTGTACGGCACAGCAGACAGAGGCCGGGTTGCCTCAACTCCAATATGGAGCCCGAATCGTGTATAAATATCGCAATCTTCTACTCGTTGAGTTCGCTCTTCGTCTCAAGTCTCATTGTGCTCTCATTGAACCTTGGCTCTTTATCGATTATATTCCAATACTCCCCTTTCTTCAACACTTTCAGAATTGCCAGTCGCCATGTCATCGTCGAACAGAGGAAGACAAGACAGGGCGGGTAGAAGCCACGACAGTCCTTATCGCGAAGATGACAGAGGCGGCGTTTACTACGGCGGATTTTATGGACAAGATGTTTATAGAACTATGGGCCCGGGGGCTTCTAGTGGCAGCTCGCGTGCGTCTTCACGCGAGATCACGCGGTCAGTTGGCACTCGATATGAGACAAGAACGCCCTCCAGGTCTCGGTCTCGAGAAATCAGAGATTTGAGGTCAGGCCAACCCTCCTCCCACAGCAGATTGGAGCCCGGCTCTTACCCATCGACAACACCCTTGAGCACGATGAGCCGAGTGACACGGGGTGGCTTACCCCCACCTACTTACGGCGCTCCTATAAGGGACTCAAGTGCTCCGCCAACAGGCAATCCGTCTAGATACGAAGACCCTTACCGGACGGCCATGGATTTAACAGATCCGAGACACGACCGACATGGCCCTCCCCTAAGCAGTCCGTTCTCTCGACTAGCCAACACCTATCATGATAGGGATACGGCTGCCGGAGCGGATGAAGCTCAATATAGGGGCTTTCTCGCGACCGGCAAATCAACTAAAAAGCAGCGAGATCGGAGCACCGAAAGATATGCCGGAGAGCCGCCCCAGACAGAGCAATGGCATAGGGATGCTGCTAGGTATTCATCCCGCGCAGCAGATGGTTACAGAGAGTGAGTTGTAATTTCACGTGAGAAGTATATGAAATCGGTTAATTAATCCATCATAACATAGGACTTCGGACCTTCGTAGGCAGATGGCCCACGACTACCCTGGTTATGATCGATATAGCGCCTTTAGAGGTCATGAAGAGCGAAGGGTGGAATTAGACAGACTCCGAGGCCACATGGACAGGAAGACAAGGGCTCATGAGAATTCACACAGATAAAATCAATCATTCCCCTACAAGGCTAGCGCTGCGCGTACGCCTTTATAAAGGGGCTTCTGCCCGAGCCGTACGCGCGCTTAGGATTTCCCTCCCGTCACCTCATTTTTCCACCTCCCACGCAGGGGGTGGTTTTTAGTGGTGGTCGGAGAGGTTCTTTAACCCGCCCGCCATCCCAGCGGTGTATAGGGCTGCGAGGAGGGAAGAGAGGTGGCGTTAGGTTGTGTATTTATTTGATATCTTAGTTTGGGCCCACAATATAGATAGGTACGCGTTCTTCGAATTTCCTGGGCTTGTTGAGTGAACAGATGAGTTTTCATGTCCTAAATACCGGCGTCGAGAACAGCGACCTGTGCCGTATTATTGACCGTTGTAGGGGGATGTACTGTATGTAAGTGGCAGAAGCAGCGCCCGCCCACCCGCTAAGCCCTATCGGGATGTGCAGCATTGCAAACCCGCACTTATGGCGACGGTGGACTGCGAACATAGCCTGGTCACACTGCCTGGTCAGTACTGGCCTGGCTCGCCTGGTTACTTCACTTACAGTGCTGGCTCTGGGTGTATACAGATTCAAAACATCATCCGTGAGCGGCTCTAAGAGACGAAACGTATGTATGTAGCACCCATGCTGTAGAACGAAGCAAGAGACAAGGGGAAAGGAGAATAGAACAATTGATCTACGCTGCGAAACACGTGGTGACATGCTATTTCAAGCTGTCTCAGATCCATACGATGATACCGATGTTTTTATGAGCGTTGGGTCCAAGAAACACGGTATCTACTCCTTGATACTGTATTGGCAAACGCTGTTGAAACCGCGACAAACCACTCGACCTGGTATAATGAGCAGTTGCCAGGCATTTGGGTCGACATCATTACAGCTTGTGGTCCGTTTTGAATATTGGGCTGTTAGTACTCGGTTTTCCCGGACAGTGTCAATATACATAGGTACTTCATATAGATGGGCTACCTATGTGCCTTGTCGCAACTGTTTTAGCGGCCACAGTAAGTTACAGTGTACATAAAAGTCCACTAGGCCTAGTACACTAAACTAAACTACCTGTATGTATAACACAGCGACATACAGGTACTACATAGAATACAGGTACCTAACACTAGGACACAGTTAACCGGCCAGTCGGCTACTGCCTAGCGCATCTGCCATTGTAGATCTCCGTCCCGCGAGCCGTCCATGACTCGAGCTTCTACACTAAATAGTTCGCGTAGGTAATCGACGACATGCCTCGCATGCTTCACCACAGCAACATGTATCCGCGCTAGTACAGTGGGACTCTTTTATGTATTTTCAATTCGTCGATACTACTACATACTAGATAGATACAAGGACTACGTATCTACTGGGGCGCATACACAAATGCTAGCTGGTCTACCTCATCGCCGTCCTGGCCGAGAAACCCCACGATAGCCCACCCATCGGGCGCTGCGAAAGTCGCGCAGTCGGACGTCGCCGTTCCCGCTTCCAATACGCGGCCGGTGCTCGTCGTTGCCTTGATATAGAAGTTGCGCGTCTTGCCCGAGTAATCGCCCTGGCAAAGCTGCGCGCCGACCCAGCTTTCGCCGCTCTCGAGGGTTAACGTCGCCTCCGTTCCGCCTGTGCCGCCGTGTGTAAATATTGTCCCGTCGCCCAGCGTGAGGCCCACGCTGTCGAGCCTGCTGGCGCCCCTGAACGTCAGCGTGCTCGCCTTCGGTGTCGTCTTTGCTGAGAGCGTCGGCACATCACTAAACCAAGTGCCATACGCGCCGCCCCAGAAGCCAGACTGTCGCAGGGATCCTCCGCTTGCCCACGTGAAATTGGTCGTGATCGGGTTATGATCTGACAGGATGTCACCGTCGGACTGGAGGAACTTGTTGCTTTCGTAAGCCCAATATGTCGCCGTCAGCTCAAGAAGGGGACTTCCGCGGTAGAAGATCTTGTCAACTGTCTCGCACTCATTCGTGGTGCTGGGGTTGCTACAGAGATACTCTACGGTTGGTGCAACGCCCCCAAGGATCAACTCTACCTGGGCGTCCGTGAGCCCACCCTGGGAAACAAAGGATGGGACTATATCTGCCGCACGTGTGTATCGGCTGTTGGTATCGCCAAACACGACGACCGCGTTGCCGGTGCTCCAGGTGTTTATGTAGTCCGCAACCTGCTGGAGATTCGCTGCGCGAGCAACGTTATCGGCATCTTCTGTCCCAGCGTCCGCGTGCAGATTGTAAGCATCAATATAAACGCCGTCGGACAGCTCCAGGCGCATGAACGTGAATCCCTTCGGCGTCAGGCAGTCGAACTCCGAGGCATCGCTACAAGTGTCCCATGTCACCCGCGTGAAATCAACCCACTTTGACACTTGGGGTCAGTAGCTGTCATCTTGTGCATAATTAAAAGAGCTACCAAGGCCACTGGGAGCCTCTAGAGCAAGCATTTCGTAAAGAAAAAAAAAAAGGATGTCTTTCCACTAGGAAAATAACGGGGAGTGAGTAGTACATAGCTCAGAGTTGCTCACATCGTAGTTCGCCAAAGTATTCAACCCAGATCCAAACGGCACGCCTCCAGATGTAGCACTACGGTAGGGATGTGTGTCTGTTGCGTACAGATAGGCATGATAGTTGAAGTCCTAATATACCCCTGATCAGCCGCCATTTGGAGGAATGCGTGTTTCAGGCATGCATGGTCCCGTAGGCTTGAGGTGATGGTGCTGAGATAACCAACCTCTTGTACGTGAATTAAGTCGTATCCTAGCGCTGCGAACTTTGAGCCGATCAGTCCCGCGTTTGTTGCCTTGTCCCCTGGCACGTCGTTGCTGTTCAAGATTTCCGGTAGACCCGCGACATTCATACTCAGAACATTGAAGGATCCGCTGGTCGCAGCCTTGACAGGCGCGCCCAGAACGATAACCACGCTCAGGCTGTACCTCATTGTATCAACTGGCAGATATCAACAAGGCGCGGTCGCAAAAGCTGTTATTTTGTCTTTCTTGACGCCTAGTCGTTTGTTTGAGAAGTCTAGCACGAGAATCTCCCATGTATTTGTACGTATAGACGGATACCACCGTGGGTGTGTTTATCGGCTGGTTGGCCGGACTCCGGTCGAGCCAGCTATGGCTAGAGCTGCCATACGTTGATGTCATCGTGGCCGCGGCCCTAAATCCTGTATCCATCTATAGCACGATCAGTTGTCAACGGGGATGAAGCCCATCTCAGCAATGTCAAAGCGATTACTCCCCGCGCAACCTGCCACTCATCGGTCCCATTTTCCAGAACGGGCCACAATGCCATAGCGTCAAGATTGGATTCCTCCAACCGAATGACCCATGTGGAGAAACATGTGTTATACGTCGCTTCAAGCACTCATATCGTTGACTATCTAGAGTTGTCGCAAACACATCGTAATAAGTAGTCTTAGTCTGTTAACAATGTGTATACCTATCTCATATTTCTATCCGCTGATATTTAAACAGCCGATGGGGTCTTCCAATTTACCTATATCACAGCATGCGCAAGACCATCCTGGATAACTCACAGTTATGGGTCACTGCAGTCAATGCGTATTAGCTCTTATCTCTCTTTCTTATACGGGTAGGATCATCTATATTAGGCGACGCACTGCATTCTAGATATGGAACATGCCCCGGCGATACTTCTATTGATCTGCTTGTGATATTGTCAGTGTTGATATATGGAAAGCTAAACGCCAACAGTAAGCTTTTCTAACCTTTTACCATAATCCTAATTTCTATTGCTGATATCAAGCAATATATCGATATACACAGCCTAGCTGCGTGGAAAATCATGCAGCAGTTGTTTCATCTGTTAATTTGGCCGGCCACGTGCATAGATCAGACAAACAACAAACTACCGGCCTGCATACCATCATACAATATCATTGTTTCGGAAGAATATAGCGGAACAAACGTTATCTGTAGTGATGGGGACCAATCAACATCAGCTCATTCTCAGATGGCTCATTGGAAACGCGAACTCCGATATTTAAAACATTGTAAGCATGCAGCTTACACCTCTTCCAGGCCTCGATGAACGCAGACTAGACTATCGGGTTAATAATCATTGGAGAACTCTTGATCCTAAACATGCTGCTGTTCAAGGCGCCCACAAGGCTCTGAATACAATCCGCTGGCGACATTTTGACAATCAAGGTGATGATAGCTCAAGTTTCATCTATGTCAAAAGCATTGTTTTGATCATACGGAAGTATAAGTACGAATGGATATAGTTGTATACGTAAATGGCTTTGACCTCTTTGAAGCATCACATCATCTGGCTGGCTCCTTTTGTTCCGTTTCCCCTCGTAACTAGATGGTGCCCCGACTTTGCCTTCTTAGAACACAGATCCCAGGTTATACTGCAATCTTAATAATGTAACTCTGGGCGCAAACCCAGAATCAACTAGATGTAATAAGAGAGGTAATAATCCTACAGGCAGATAGTAGTGTATAGGTTTATAGACTGAGATGTTATAGTCTCACCTCTCACCGTAAATCTTCACCTTGTCCTCCCCACATTGTAATGCCGACTAGCGCACATCTTACCTGGGACGCATGAATGTGATGAAGACCAGAACCCATATCACAATCGAGCCGCCAGTTCCCCGGCGGCGCATGTCATGCTCTTCTCTCGAGTTCTGCGTTATTGAGGAGTTGGCTTACATGTACAGATGATGCTTTAAGAATACGACCCGGGACAAAGGTACGCGAAATTTTGTCACCACGCCACGCCAAGGGCCCCCTTGCTTCCGCAAAGTCGGACCCTGCTCCGCGAATTATACTAAGTAGTGTGTAAGTATTCTATTGCGTCGGTGTAAGATCGCTGCTGACGCACATTAGTGTACAATACAGTGTACCATGTGCCCATAATATGTGTAACGCAGGTCTTCGCACGAACAGTAACAAATGCGGTTGGTGACCAGGACTTCATCTACGCATACCATTCATAAAACGGGACGAGAGGCAGGTAAGCTGTTAGCTATCACCAACGAAAGTTTAAACGTGATGGAAGCGGTCTCAGTCTGCGTAGTTTGGTACATAGGAACACTGCACGGGAAAAGAACCTACCTACCCCAAGAACTACCACGTTGTCTGTGCCACATGCGAGTTATATATTAGGTATACATGCAATCCCACCCCATAATTACCCCCGGGGGCATCTCAGTAACGTCGGCCCTTCTTCGAGAAAGCAATTTGGGCCCTCAGGAATGATTCGCGTCACCAGAAGATGTGAATCCCACCTGGGGTACACTACATACTACACCAAGGCTGGTCCTGGACTTTCCGATTGGGATCCGGTCGCACGAGCACGAACCCCTAACTCATCCATGAACATACCTTTTCCCGCCTCTTGGCCTTCTTCCCCTGCATCGCGTTGTCGAGGTTGACTGGCTGGATGCCGAGGATCAGGGATCAGCCCAATTGAGTGAGCTTTCCCCCTGCATCCGACATTGCGTTCTGCTCGCCCGGGAATTCCAGAATCACGCCTGTCACACTCTGGGGTTTTGGTGTTGGGTTTTTTTAACGGTCAGCCCCAGCCTGCCGATGTATCTTTTTCCATACTGTACACTACACTTTGTGAGAACTAGGCCGCCGCTCCCGTTCAAGGGATAGGTACAAGGAATACCCTTCTTTCGTCAATGCAGCACCGTTGATGCTAAGCAGGGCCGTGCGCCCTATACATCCGTGATAATATACCTACATGTCATGCAGTTCAAGACTGTTAGCGTGCTTCCGTATAGCAGTATCCCGGATGTGGAGCCCGAATTGTCAACGTCATTTTTACAGTAAACGGGAGATATATGTAGTGTAATGGTGTTCTAGCGTAGAATTGAAGTTCTCAGGGTGTAGTTAGCTACACGTAGCGGACCCGTGGACTTGGATGAGGCGCAAATAGTGTCAAACGACGGAAATTATTTGCTATATGAGCAAACAGTAGTGAAAAACATCGTCGGCGGCTGGATACTCGACCAATGCGAAATAACAGAGGCAAAAATATCGTAAGATTTTATCCACAAACATTTGACTGGGTTTATATCCCGGGAGCCCTCACCTGAGACCTCTTTCGACAGAATTGGACGGTATGTATTCAACTCAATTGCCACTAAGGTAAAACGAATGAGTATTTTGGCTCCTAGTTCCCTCTAGCGTCCGAGACTACTCAGTAAGCGTGAGAAATTCAATGAAGATTCGGAATTGCTCAAGACGTGGGGTGATTCGGTCTCTGGTTCTATCGTGCTATGGTCCAGAAATGACGGTTTCACGTAAGCAAACAATTACTAATAGTATTAGAATCCAGCCTAGAGTGCTTTCATCTGCACTGTCACAAAGCATAAAGAAACACCTGAATTTAGTTAGATAGTTGCCCACGAAGACTTCGTGCCCTTCGTGCAACACCAAGTGTTTTCAACGCACTCTGTGGCACGAAGTCAAGAGCCTAATGGTGCATGCGATTGGCCCAGGAAACTGATATCTGGGTCCTTCTGGAACCGGCTACGGTGTGGCCGACCCATACTCTCAGCTACAGAGACTTGACTCGTCGTTAGGTCATAGACCATGTGATTCGTGATGCAGTATACTATAGGCGAAGTCAGTGACGATATAGGCCGTCAAGATCAATGTAGATTGAGAATGTTGGCTTGTCCAGGGAGGACATCCGCAACCGAAATGTTGATGCTCTATCTGCTAACTTGCAGAGCAAGCAAAACATTCCGTACCCTTTTTCTGAAGTGATCAAGACTATAATCTCTCAGTCATCATTGTCGTTTGGTCTCTTACCACACATATTTTCGAAAAAGGACTTTTTGATCTGAAAGCACAGCCGATTCTGTTTCTACACTTGCTAAAGGACACAGTTTCGAACATGAACCCCAACGGTCAATACGGCCAGTCTGCTATTCTGTAATGACGCACACACAGGGCCTGTATCGAAACCTCCGGTGTCTGGTTTATTCATCTCAACTCTCCCGCACGACACAGGGGATTCTGCGACGTTGAACTTCGAAGATATCGGCGAATACCTTTTATACGCAGTGCACTACCTATCTTAGCCGAAGGGGCACAACCATGGTCTTCTTACTTATAAGTGATGCTTTAGTCGTTTTTTGATCCGTCGAGGCTATTCTAAGTATACCAAAAACATAGCTTACTCGCGACCTCCCTGTATAATTCATCCTGGAGACGTATTAAAGCTACTCATATATATGCTAAACTAATTTTCATCTAAAGTTTATCTTTATACAATATACTATTCGACTGTTGATAGTGGTCGTAAAAAACATTAACCACCTATATTTATAATTGCACCAGTCACTCTCGCTCGCCCACAAGTAGTTTATCAAGTAAACCTGTCAGGATCCTTGAAGACAGGGGACCTTTTCTGCATATAGTTCCAGCCTATATCACCAAGAAGTTTAGGCTTTTTCGTATGACAACAAGTATTCATGTAACCCCTAAACTAACGCTTCTGACAAACCCCCCTTTTCCAAAAGTTTAATATCGCCTAGCATACTTCATCAAGGTTTCTTTAATCGGTGGCGACCTCGAACAACAAGCACGGATCACTAAACAACACGCGAGATGAATAATAAATGGCTATTTCTATCGAATGTTGTAAATGACTGGATATACGCCAATATAATTCATCCATTGTTAGTTCATCATTACACTAGTTACTTTTTTCACTCAGGTAACTATTCTGCGCAGGATATCTAGTAATGGGTGCTTCTGTCAGAATATGGAACAGACAGAAAATATGTATACAGTTTAGTAACAGCTACCAAAGATTATCATGACTCTTTGAGCCAAAAAAAAAAAAAAAAGAGTAGCCTCTACCTATGACTGCCCATTCACGACAACATTAGGCTTAGTGACACCAGTTTCAAAAGAAAAAGGGCATTTCTCCAAGCCATTGAAAAATTCTTTGTCCAAGCTTTATAGTCTTGCTTACGTTTAGTCGTCCGAGATATATGGACATTTTCAAACCCATGCCCAATAAGATGCTGGTCCAACTCACAAGGTCTTCAAACCTGAGACCTCTGGCTAACTACTAACTCCCAAGCTCTGAGTGAGATCGCCAGAAGCCTTAGTATAGGGGTTACATGAATTCCTCAGGCTGCAACTTTGTCCATAAAGAGTATTTTGTCTTCGAAAATCATGACAGAGAGTCTCACAAGCTATCTTCTCTACATTCAACGTAGCTGGCTTGAAGAGAGGCCAGGGTAGAACGCGAACTGTGAACAGCAAAGGTGCGGTCTCAGCGACCAGAATGAGGCTCACAAATGTCTGCACATGCTTTATATCGCATGCCCCCTAACGGGCATTGGTTCTTGCATGGAATTACCTCTAGTTGGATAGCCGTTATAATGAAATATCTACTGGGGACAAGACATATCAGAATCCTATGAAGATAACGCGGGGTCAAATAGTGTATAGCATGGTTATAAAAATTCACCACTATCAAGTTTATATCTGCCTCCTGAGCTACTACAACATAGATTCGACCTATTAGGTTCACTACCCTGTGCCGCCGTCAATGTTCTCATGTTTATCTCTCTCAGATCTCATTAATTCGCAGCAGTCCACAGGTCGGGTCCTGGGTAGGGATAGCTGGTGTAAGAAACGTATAGGTTGAACAGAATACCTGGGTCAGTGTTTTCATATAAACTACTGCCGAGCGTACCTCCGCTCGGGGCAACACTGCCACTACCAGATACCCTTAGGTTGAGGCACTGCGGATAGTTTTGGGCACCGTTGAGATTTTCGCCTCCACTATTTAGCCACTGGAATTAGTGATTACTCGAAGAATAACAAAGTGGGCATTGTCTCGAGAGCCGGCAGGCATAGTGAGACCCAAAGCTTGCCGAACAGGGGGAATGACTCTGGGGGACTCACTGTAGGGCAACTATAATATCGCTGGTTAGTACAGATCACTGTTTCAAGCACGCTATTTGAGTAGGGCATAACCGTGGCTGGATGAACAGTATTCTAAGACTGGCCACAACAAATGATAGAAAATTTAAGATTGCTTACTGATCTCATGACGAATTACATAATCACCGGCCTTTAGGTTCTTGGGGATTGTAGTGGACGACGTGAAATTGTTAGCTATAAGCGTATCGGTCACCCAAGTCGTGCCGCTGACGATACTGGACTGGCTAATTTTGTTCCACTGCAAGCTACCGGCAGAAGCTAACCAAGTTAATATGATGACTCAGTTGCTGACCTGGGTCAGGCGAGGACGATTGAAAGCCCGACTCACTTGCATATGGCGCAATATAATTAATGATAGGCCCCTTGTGGGAGTCGGGCCAGGTATTCCAGTAGAATGTGATGGTGTCGCCGGCGTTGACGCTGACAAAGTTTTTACCAACCGTGGCGGATTTGTGGCAAGAAATATTGGACGTGCCGTAACTGGGCGGATCAACGAACCCAAGATCCTGGTTTAGAGAATCCCATCCTGCTGTTGCGGGAGCCGTACCTGCGGGATAGTAATACCAGACTGGGTCGGATCCTGCAGTCCAAACTCCATTGACTTCTACACCACTGACAAAGCCATGGGCAGAGACCAATTGAGGAATGAAAGTAGACAGCGCTACGATGAGAGAAGAAGATCGCATATTGGGTCGTGTAGACTTATCGACCTCAAAGGACAGTTGCCTACAAAATATCTGAGGAGAGGCAATATTGTTTGACGATCTTCCAAGTACCTATATCGGTATATATACTTCTAAGGTTGTTGCCGATTAGTGGAAATGTATATAGTGAATGATCACGTAGTATTGTCGTTATTCCGTATGAAAACAACTAGTTATGCTGACGCACAGTAGATTGGTGGACTTGCAGTCTTCTTAACTACGGCTAGCTTTTAGGTACCATGATGTTATTGGATAGCGCCTACTTAAGTGACGATATGGCTAAGTGCCAAGAAGCGTGATGGCAGTCCGGATTTCGAAACTCCGAGGTTGAATCCGGTCCAGTGCAACGGCGGAGGATGGGTTACCATCATACTAACTACTTGGAGCTCACAACACCGGTACAATGTCTAGGTATGCTGCATTTTTCCCTGATACAATGATAGACCTCGTAGATCATGAATGTCGTTGTTACGCTCTAACTCCTATCACGAAGAGTGTTAAGTGTGCAACTAGTGGAGATTTATAAGACGAGGGGGATCGAACACTTCGTGCAATAACATAACTCAATACTATTTATATAATTGGCCTTCGAATGCCTAAACATTGTTGTTCCGCAAAACCGGTCGCAATTATAATTACCCGTTTGAAATGAATGACGAAGTGGCAGCATGTATACCTTATAGTCAACTGAGAAATACCCTTCTCGTAAAGGGGTAGAAATTTGCAAGTCGGTTACTTCAATACTTTTCTCGTTGCCTCCTCGTGACGAAATATCCCCGAGAATCCCATTCAGAGTTCCATTTAAACATGAAAATTAGAGCAATCAGTCCTACAAGGATAAGCCAAATTTCGGGATTTTGTTTGGGCTAGCTAGCCGGATGAACTGAACATAATTTTGAAATACGATATAACCAACAGCATGACTATCTGGCTATTCGCCATACGAATTTGCATACCATGACTATGCTAGACTAAAGGATATGGTTAACAAAGCAGGAATAATCCAGGTGTTGTTTGTAACAATCTTCTACCATTGTGATCATGTTGGATTCAACTTGAAATAAACAGGGCCGATACCGTAGGTAAATCGCGGAACGAGATTGTGGCATCATATAATTAATATAGGATAAATGTTCTGTTGAAGTCTCATAGGATATGATGTTTTAAGAGAAACACGTAGATTATGATACAAAAGAAACCACTCACAGTCTCCCAAGTTATTTTACTTATGAAAGGTTTGATGCAATTGATTATCCAGTTTTACGTCCGTTGTAGTCGCAACAGACTTTATACATTAAAGGCCAAAATGCTTAGAGTGCATGGTAGACAAAGCTGTTGCCTATGGAGCGGACATTCAAGGCGAAGCTAGAACAGCTAATAAGCGTGGGGCCGGGGGGGGAGGTGGCATCTCTAAGTGCATTGTTCAGCTGGTGTCAGAAAGCATCAACAAATACTGAAGAACTAGTGAATCATTCTCAACGCTCATTAAGGAAACTTAACGGAGTCTATGGCGTAGTTTCTTTGAGTCTTTCTCTGATTCTAAGCGGATAATTGTATGACAGCAGGTTAGGGTAGTACGGTGAATCAATGTTCACAGAGATTGTAGGAATTCTATAGAGGTGATAAAATTAGTTACTGGTAGTTATGATAGAAGGATAATCACGACTAGAAAATTTGCAGACTTACATCTTTGTCAAACGCCGGCCGCGCCCACTTCACCCAGGACCGCTCATGTATAAGAAGCTTTCGAGTTGTAACAGCATCCTCCCAACTCATAGGAAACCATCAACAGAGTCAATAATCAGATCAAATATCTCCCCGGCAATCCGCTTAGCGGACTGACCTTTCGGACCTCCCGGGCCCACCAATCTTTGCGCTGTGGTGGCACAACGGACGTGGAGAGTACGCAGACATGTGGGTCGACGAGAAACATGGCCAGGATTTTCCTATGACTCGGTCGCGTCTCGTCGGCAAGTTTGAATGGTTGTACTTGGTGTCCTAGAACATTAGGAAACGCGATGAGTCTTCCCTCCCTCGTGACTGCCCTTCCAAGTCGTTGCAATGCTGGGTCTTCGTTTGTAATTATTGACCGGCGTCCTTGAGGCTCGAATTCGCTCTGTCGACGTACTATATACACGTCTTTTGAAATGACGGTGTGATACAGTGTTAGGGCGCTCTCGGTTATATTATCGCAGTCATAGTAGTAGAGTGCCGTTGCTACGATACGATCGTTGAGTCGGCCCTGAACGTGCAAAGAGCCGCATTCGTATTCAGGGTTGGATGGCGAGAGATGGATATTAGCAAGCTTGAAGGTCATCTGTAGCTCATCGGGAAACATAGACCGTAGATTGGGCCGCATCTCTGCGGAGCGTGTGCGTAACGGGTCATAGTCATCTGGCTCTGGCCATTTCAGGACGCGGTGTTGAATCTTCCATTCGTAAAATTCGTCTGTGCAAGTAATCGTCCTCGTCCTCGCCGTCTTGAAGTGGGGGGGGGGAATCGTAGACCACACCCTCAGGGAAGAAGATATCTTCTTCGTCGTCGCCTAGGGGCGTTTCGCTGATCCGCGGTTTTGCTGCGAAAAGGAGCGAGGTGAATAGTACGCCTTACAAGAAAGATCGAGCAGACTCCCGGGGAGGACTGAAAGTACATAGAGATATATAGAACATATGGAAGTAAAACCTCTGGCATATTCGAGATATTAATGATTCAGAGGCACATACCAACGTTGTCATACTTGCGACGCTTGTATGAACAGCGTTCCCAAAGGGGTACAGCGGCATCGACGAGCTGCTCGAGCACTGCGTAAAGCTCTATGTGATCGCCTGGATGCAAATTGTTGATGTAGCTACTGATCCGCGTGCCTCCTGACGGAGCCCAGGCAATATCACTGGGGAGCTACTGAAAGCAGCCTAGCAAAGCTGGCGCGATTCCGTTCCATTTCGGCTCAGCGGGCAAGCTGTAGGTTTCGCCATTACCACTGAACTTTGCACAGCCGCGGATGGGGACCTTGCCAAAGGGAAGAACACGCGAAATTCCATAGGCCATGGGGAATAGGAGAAGGGTGTAACAGATCCAGGACCTTGTTGTCTGACCCGGGGTGCCAATCTCTCATATGCTCTGGTACGTCCTCTAAGGGCTTTACTGTAGCTTTTCAACAGTCCAGCAAGAGAAGGCGAGATAGCTGTGTCTGATTGAACCACTTCGATTTCCGCATTGAGGATGCTAATAAATCTAGTGTCCTGGTACTCTTGGGCTTTATCGTGAAGCTCTTTGATGCACTAGGTATTACACTGTCAGCTTTGTGACATGATATAATAGCATTAGCATCTAAGGCAGGATGGAGAATGCCATAAACAGATGAAGAGAGTCATTCACGTTATCAAACATCTTCTGCGACATATATATGTCGCCATTGAGATTCATCTGTTGTGCCTTGGGTCTCATTGTGTCTTTGCGTTACGCATTCATAATCTCCTTTTCGAACACTCTGCGCTCCTATTCGGGATTGTCCGTGATCTGGTTCATAAACTCCATCATGCGGACCTCTCGAACCTTGAGGCCGACACTGCTGAAACGCCATCCAATCAGGAGCGCATGCATGAAATATTCACCGTCCCTTGCTAATCTGGTCGAGGGCTTGTCGAAGCCTGGCAGCTCCAAGCGCGAGCCATCGCGTCCCATTTTCGCCCGTATTTCGGCTTCAAAGAGTGATAGTGAGATCCCATTCACTTGCTGTGAGAGGGTAGTAAGGATGCTGGGTCATAGACGATCAAATACGAAGAGGCGGAGTGACATGATATATGTTGAAGACTAAGACTACAACACCCATTCCATGTTGTGGTAATCTATGAAGCGAGGTCAGAAGCGCATAAAGATCGCTGGCTCCGTCGCTGACACGTAACCGGTCTGTGCAGAGCAAGATGTGAAGCCGACTTACAATCGGGTACTCATGATACAATACTGTATGGCTAGTGTTTTTATTCTAAACATCGGTACTAGTAGCGTCTCTACCAAGAAATACCTTGTATATTCTTTTACTCATAGCCTGACCGATAGTGCGATCGGTAAGGGCCCCATCTTTGTTTGCACCCTTCCTACATTCTGCCAGAGCCAGCGGCCCTTCTTCTTCAAGTTCTCGTACCAAATCAGTTAGGGATTCGTATTTCGAGACTATACCATAAGCGATGGGGGCCGTAAGGCGTGCTATTTGTTGTAGCATGTGTATGTACGTGTCTTTGGCGCCATCGCCAGTAAGAACCTGGCCAGATTCCATGCAGAATCCTGCATTAGCACTAGCATCGCGAGCTTTGCGATATGGGATCGTGCTGATATGTTGTGTAAAAACAGATATCCACTGTGCCGTCTCAACAGATGCGTTGGTATGATGAACAAGCGTCCCATGTAAGACCTGAAGGGAAAGTAAGGCGTCCTCGATTCTGTCTTCGTCGATATATTCTTCAGGTTGATTATTATTACGATGACGACGTTGGCCAGAGGCGGGACCCGGCTCAGCGGTTGTTACTAAATTCCGGACTGCAGAGGCAAACTGCCGGTTTAGTAGGTTTCTGTTCTTGCGCATCCATGGGGTAAGGCTCTCAATCAGGTATATGAGCTTGGAATTTGGAAACGTGCTCTTCATACGCAAAACATGCGCTTCTATGTCATGGCCCTCGTCACCAAGAACTAATTTAACGAAATCAGGTGCCTGCACAATGACCAAGACATGGCCCTCCTCCTGAATACGCAGAGGAATTGGTTCCCAGAATCCCATCTCCTTGTTAAATCGAGACGTAACCTTACGACGCCATTTGACGACGTGTTCAACGGTACTATTCCAGGTTCCGTGTTCGACGTTCAAGTCGCTCAGCAGTGCTTCAATTTGTACTTTGAGACCAGAGTTGATACTTGCAGGTATATCCACAATCATCTCTGGTGTAGATACCTTTTTATCGGTCCGTAGCTTGTTCACTTCGGCCAATGCTTTATCCTTCTCCTTTTGTAGGATACGTTCCTCTTTCGCGCGCTCCCTTTCAATGCGTTTCCGTTCCTTTTCTATCTCCCTAGCTTCTGTCTTTTGTCTTTTCTCGCAATGTTTTTCTTCAATGGATTTGGCCCCCTTTTTCATGGTTGGTCTTGAAGTTTGAGCTGTTGAATGGGATACTGAATTATGCAGGGGCTTTGCAGCTCGAATTTTTGAGAAGTCAATGTTATCTAGATCTGGAAGGCCATCAGAATCAGAAGAACAACCCCCAACCACGGCTTTAGGCCGAGGACATGGCCTTTTCCCGTTCCCGGTAGTAGGAGGTGGGCTGGAAAGTAAATCCTGAATATCAAGTGTCTGAGGCGCGGAGCTTGATATAGGATCCCATGAAACGTTCGAACGAGTGTTGGATGGGTCTGGTTGTGGTTTAGGGCGTGGGTAAGAATCGATAGGGTCGCTTGAGAGGTCGATAATTATCGCCTTCGCAGAGGATTGCGCTTTGTAATTAACGTTGGTCAATTTATCCCTCTGAAGCTCCACTGGCCGTTTCCGGTCGGTCCAGTCTCCATTTCGATGGGAATACTCGGGCATACTATCTAATGGATCGCCAGAAGCAGACAGACGTGGCGTGGATTGAGGTATATGCTCTCTTGGTGAGCTTGCAAACGGATCAGATAATATCTGGGATGCTTTTCTATCGCCCTCTGGAGGGAGGCTGATAGGGGAACTGCTGAATTCAATATCTTCGACGAGGTGATTTCGCCTCTCTACACCGACGGGTCGAAGCGACTGTGGGCGTGGCGATCGAACAGCAGCGGAGTTGGGTTTCTGAGGCGCATCTCTCTTCCCGATATGCGACAAGTCTCGGGACGTTCGAGGTTTCTTGCTGCAGAAGCTGCCGTCCAGGTCGCCGGTAGTGTCGAAATCATCCGAGAGGAAGAGAAAAGCATCATCGTCATGGCTGCGAGGACGGGGCTGGTGACAGGAGGGCCGCTTTGTTCCAACTAGGGGGTCGGCTGGTGTGTGGGAGGAGGACGACGGGACAGCAGCATTATCGCGGGTTTCCACGTCTGTCGGGGGTTGCTCGTGGTAACGGTGCGTGTCGCGTCCGGTCGTCCGGCCGAAAGAGGATGCAGACGACGGTTCGACAGGGCTTGAAGAGAGCAGGCTGATCACTTCAGCCGCCATGTTTGGCATCTAAGTGGACATGGAGGTGGTACTTCGTATCTACAGTACAGCGACGGCGATGAATGAATAGCAAGTGATGGGAAGCACCATTTGCAATGCCAAAGCGGAACTCTAGCAGTGCAGTGTGAAGCCTACCGCAGTACAACCTGATGCAGTGTTCTGTATTGTGGCGGTAAATTGATTTGGGTAATAAAAGGCTACCTTGGTTGGCCCGTTCTTCAATGACACCTCGTACTTTCCTATCGTAGCGCGAGTGTCACTACGCTGCCAGGCTAGTTGATACCTGTGTACTGCCTTGTGGAAATGAAAGCACTACTGTAAGCACTCTAAACGCGAACGCGACCCACGTGATCGCAACTCACACCTACCGTGCCCACTATACCTCAGGTGCCTCTAAGGATGCCGAGGGATACCTACCGTACATGTATTGTCCGCACTTGTCGATCCATAGTCATGGTATAAATTAGATCATCTAATATATATCTCTTTACACATAGTAGCCGAGGTAGTTAAAGTTTTGAGGATGTAAAGGATTGCCTAACTTGGGAGACAGTGATTGGATTGTATGCAGTATTTAGCTTACCTTAGCTTCAAGTGAACATGATATTGTCTTATCGATTGGAATACCTATCTCGCCTATCATGGCCGGTTCTTAAACTTGGCTTGACCTACCATATCTCGGTCCCGGTGCGTCCGCTACGATTCAAATTGGGCATAGAATTGCTTACAAATGTCCAACTTGATCTTAGAGTATTGAAGGGTAGCGAAGGATCTCTCGCTAGGATTCCTCAATGGGATGGGATAGGACGGGGGAGCCTGCATGGAGCTGTACGCTTAGACAGTGGAGTCGTGGTCACATTCAATAAACTACCTAGGTATGTAGGTAACAAAGAGCTTGGAGGTGATGGAGGTGATGGAGGTGAATGTTGGATGTGACTGCGAATATACCTTGCACATGGTTCCTGCAACATGCAAGAAACGAGAAACAAAATCAGCGCAGGCGCCGGGCCAAGAGGAAACATTCAATCCTTGGTCCAATCACTAAAGGAACGGGCCTGCTATATATGATGATAACTTACCTAAAAGGTGGTAGCTATAGGTACTCCGTACCGGTGTCTTTACCTACCTTATGTATGTACTTACAGTGACTGGAATGCTGGGTGGCATCTGTCGCAATAAGAATCCCACTAAATACCTAAGGTATCACAAAACAGTAGGTACCTACTTACATATGCGGGTATGTAGTAGGTATAGGTATATACTTCTAATAGCGATTGATTACCTCCGACTTGTTTATCTAGTTCAAAATATTGATATACAGTAACGCATGAAAGCTATGTTGATAAGGTCACCGACATTTCAAAATTATGCCGTTACCTACGTTACAAGACTGGCTTGCAGTAGAAGCGGCTGTGCAGCAGCGGGAGTGGTCGCCGAAAGGCGTCAAATACCTACCTACTCTTTCCCTGTATGTAGCAGTATGTAGGTGCTGATGTGCTGCGTTGCATACACGTATTGCATGTTGCATGTTGCATGCAGGACATCCATCTGCACCAAAAGTATCGGATGCTGTATTAAATCCATTTTAATACCTAATGTCGCAGCACACCTGATCGCGCTATCTCGCACCTTCTGCGTTTGACGATACGAATGAGGCTTTTGAGATCTCGCAGATCTTGTATGGAGGGTGGCAACACAGCTTCAAACTACTTACTATTAAGCTTAACACACGTCAACTCACCTACATCCGCATACATGGGTATGTATTGCCAACATTGATATTAAGTAATAGACATTGTAATGTAAGACTTGTCTGGACCGTACCCTTGGTTGAGTATTCCTACCTACATTAAGGACATATCAAATGTAACTAGTCAGGCCGAGTAATAGATACCCTTTGAATGCTACTGCAATCTTTGAGCAACAGGGAAGTGAAAAAACTGTAGCCTTTTGTACCTATGTAAGTCAGTTCATACACCTGAATCTGAGGTAGCTAGCCCTTTTCATTAAATAAGGATGACAAACTTGAGTAACTACATAATCTTCTCAATAACGCTACCTAGCTGTACACTTAGAAATTTACAAACAGAAGATGTCTCCGTGGCATATGTGTATAGGTAGGTAGTCATGTAGGTGTCTGGGTTGTGATTAGATCGGCATATACCAATATTCAATGATGGAGAACCTCTTAGAGCTTGTCACCACATACCTATCAGGACCAGACAGGGCCAATTATCGCGTGACATATACTGTAGGAAGAAGTACATACGGGTATGGGCACTCCATATGGGAATGAATGTACCTAACTTAAAAAAAGAAAAAAGCTAAGGGTCTCACTAACTAATGTAGGCAGTATAAGTACGCGTGGAAGCACCTAATCTGCGAATGTCCTAATCTAGTTTTAGTGACCCAGTCGAGCCAGTGGACGCACCGTTGGTGCCCTTGCACATCTAGCACCGCTGGAATTGCCCTGACTTGGTCCATTTTCAGCTAGCGCAGAGCCCATCGTGCAGAGCCAGACCCGAAATCATTGGTTGCCACTTAAATCACCCCGTTGAATCGGGACAAGATAACAGGGGCCGGTCTAGAGAGGTAGTGTAGGTACCCGAATCGAGCGTGGTACCTCACTAAGTCTGCAACGGATTTGACGTGCTTTACTCGCTAGGTTGATACCTAAGCCTACTGTAGCCTACCTCGCCTACTTCTACATACTAAGCAATTGTGCGCTATTACACTAACCTACCGGGCAGACATAGAGAGGGCAGGAAGAAAAAAAAAAGGACCAACCGCGTGTATTGATCTTAAATGTACTCCTGGCGTGACCCCGGATTCATTATCGCATTCATACTTCCCCCTAATCCCGACTCCAACCTCCACCTCTACAGTCCTATCCTTTCTCTTTTCCCTTTGACCCATTGCCCTGGCGCCTCGACACACAGGACAGGACAGCATACTTTGGCACTATTCCTTTGTTGTGAGCATTTTTACTCACTTGCCACTCCTTACTGCGCCTTCGTAGTTGATGTAGTTGTGCACCGGCATGCCGCACCACCACTCCGGTCTCTACACCTACCTCTACCCCCAACAACAATAGTGACAGCATTTTCTTAACGCGCCCTTCACGACGCATGACGCGGGCATCCTAAGCTGCCTTGGTCTAGGTTAAACAGGGTTGCCGTTCATACTTGGTGTTGCCCGCGATTGGGCTTTCTTGCAGTACGTGGATGTGGAAGGCCGGGCGCTGTGCTCTAAACCCTTTTCTCGTCATTTGTTTCAGCTGTGCCAGTACCATACGGCTCAGATCCTTCCCGTCCCCTTCCTTGTCGCATCGCCGACCCGATATTTAACCATCCTTACGTGCAGTTGTCGCCAGCATTGCTATTGCCCGACAGCCCTCCTATCGACAGAGAATTAGCATCAGAATTAGCGTCCAGATATTGTCGACGTTGCCAACATGGCAGCATCGCCTCCTGCGTCTCCTTTGCCCGCGCGGCCGATGAGCGCCATGGTGAAGCCGTCGCCCAGGAGCAACAGCCGACTGAGTATGACAAGTAAGGCCGGTGGCGGGAGCCGAGCCTCGGATGAGGATGGTGGCCGTACTGCAGTCAAAGTTGGTAAGTATTGTTTTCGGCTACGCATAGACGGGTATATCATGAAGGTCGCAAAGCTAATCAGCCCGTCTAATAGCTGTTCGTGTTCGTCCGCCACTAAAACCTTCGGATCCTGGTTTCGATCTCATTCCCCAACGATTTCAAAGATCTATGGTCCAAACTATGTCAGATACAAGCATAGCGATCGAATCACCCCAGGGAAAGAAGGTCTTTGCCTTCGATCGTGTCTTTAGCCCTGAAGTCGGTCAGGATGGTATTTGGAACTATCTCAACGAGAGTATCAATGCCTTTGTGCAAGGATACAATGTTTCTCTACTAGCCTATGGACAGTCCGGCGCAGGAAAATCATATACAATGGGCACCTCGGGTCCTTCCGAGCAAGGCGACCTCAATTCCATGGGTACGTCGTGAATCGCCTCTACTAAAATAGCCAGTGAATCCTCGACTCCTTAGCTAGTGCCGCCGAGTCTTTGATTGGAACGCTAACTTTTACTGTCCTAGGTGTCATTCCACGAGCTGCCGCAGAGTTATTCGAGAAGCTCGAGGGTGCCATGCCAGCCTCACGGAATCCAAACCGCAGCTCCATGTCCCAGCTCCGAGCACCTGCACGCTATTCCATGCAGACTCCTGCATCGAAACCCGCCGACAGAAACTGGCAACTGAAGGCAACCTACGTGGAAATATATAATGAGCAGCTGCGCGATTTGCTTCTCTCCGATAGTGTCGGGTCACATGAGCGGAGTGCCGTCAATATCCGTGAAGATACGAAGGGCAATATCATCTTAACAGGACTTCGTCAGGTCGATATCAGCTCGGCTGATGATCTGATGAACGCTCTCAATTTTGGTTCCACTATCCGACAAACAGATGCAACAGCCGTTAATGCCAAATCATCACGCTCTCATGCCGTGTTCAGCTTAAACCTGATTCAACGCAAGCATAAAGCCGCACAGGGGGTGGAGAAGCGGTTCTCGGTACCGTTGGAGGCAATGTCAGGTGGCGATGGTTGGGTTACAACCGACAGCAAGCTGCATTTCGTGGATTTAGCCGGCAGCGAACGTCTGAAAAATACCGGTGCACAGGGCGAACGAGCTCGAGAGGGCATCTCCATTAACGCGGGGCTGGCCGCCCTGGGCAAAGTAATCTCGCAGCTTTCATCCCGCCAGCCAGGATCGCATGTCTCATATCGAGACTCACGGTTGACACGACTACTTCAGGATTCATTAGGTGGTAACGCAATTACATATATGATAGCCTGTGTGACTCCGGCAGAGTTTCATCTGAGTGAAACGTTGAACACTGTGCAATACGCCCAAAGAGCCCGAGCCATTCAGAGTAAACCCAGAATTCAGCAAGTGGAAGATGGAGATAAGCAAGCCCTCATCGAGCGCCTGAAAGCAGAGGTTGCTTTCCTGCGTGAACAAATTCGGAGTTCGGAGCGCGGTGGGGGGGAAAGACGTAATGTGGTGGTAGGTGAGAGGTCCGAGCGGCAGAACGAACGGGAAGCCGAGTTGCAGAACCAATTATTGGATATACAAGAAAACTACAATACGCTGGGCCAGCGTCATGCAAAGCTTATCGCGGAGATGGCGAAAGCCCGGGATAATGAAGCTGCGGAGAATCAAACCTTGGATGAGACCCTAGGAGACAGTGCGACCGAGCGTTTGAATCGGTCAAACTCTTTCGCCCAGGCTGTTGAACAAGTGGTCTTGGAGTACGAGAAGACCATTCAGACGCTCGAGCAATCTCTCTCCAGCACCAGAGCCACACTCTCAAACACAGAAACCACGTTGCTAGAGAAGGAAACAAAGTGTGCCTACGTCGAGACCATCAATAATCAGCTTACAGCCCGTGTGCAAAAGCTGATGGACCGAGAGGCTAATACTGAAAGCTACCTGCATGATCTCGAAGCTAAACTTGACGGACAGACATCTGGCGAGGAGAAAAATGTAGCCATCATTCAAGAGCTGCGGAAGGAAATCGCTAGGATCCGAGAGAACGAAGCAGCATGCGAAGATTATATATCAACCTTGGAGGAGCGACTTGCAGAGTCCGATCAAGACCAGGAGTTGATGCAGCGCGAAATGGATCGGCTTGAACAGATCATTGAGCGTCAACGAAGTCTGGGGAAGCTCGACAATCTACTATACGAATTGGACCATATCAAGGACGACGACAACAGCAATGCCGACGCGAACGCTGAGATTGGACAGAGCCAAGCCATTGGACACCGCCGCACCTTATCTGAGCGTTCCAGCAAGAGCCATACAAGCCGCCCAAGTCAAAGCCTCCGCGAAGTGCTGCCCAAAGTGGCTGAAGGAGTCGAAACCAAGGATGCGATAGAAGAGGAATCAACTGAAGTGCATCCAGCTGAGACAACAAACGGAGCTGATGAGTCTGAAGAACCAACCGTGAAAGCAGATTTAGAGTATCCGCCACAAAGCCCAGCCCAAAACCAGTTCGTGAATGACAAGCTTGAGACCGTTACCCAGGAGCTTGTTGATCTTCGAGTTGAGCATGAGTCTACCCTAGGCGAATACGATTTGCTTCATGCCAAATATGAGGAGGCTCTGAAAGCCCTTGCTGAGTTGCAAGATCAAGTCGATGAAGCGCGCCATCCCAACCGGCAACGTGACTCTATGCCATCGGTCACTTCCCCGGATCAGACAAGGCCGCCGTCTTTTTTATCGGATTCAAAGTTCAGCGATGGCAGAGACGAGACACATTTATCTTCGCAATCGCTCTCCTCGGAATTATCTTCAGCTATGGAATCCCCTGCTACTACGGATACTACGGATACTGAGGGTCCTACTGAGACTGCCATAGACGGCCCGAAAGCTTCCGAGTCAAGTGAAACGCTAACTGTTATCACTCCAGCCAAAGAGAACGAGGCTCTTACGGCAGAGCTAGAGAAGCTTAAACTCCTCGCGAGCGAGAAAGAAGCAGCCGAGAAAGAACTTTCTGAGCGCTACGTCCGGCTAGAAGAAGAGCATCAAGAAACTCTAGACGTGATAGAAGAGCTCAAAACTGAGATCGCTAAAGCCAAATACGCTGACCCGCCGTCTCCGAGAGCTGCTGCCACACCCGTCATTCGGCGAAAGTCGAGCCAGAACGTCATGATTATTGATCGTGCGCATCGTTCTTTCGCAGCACTAAGGAATATCGCTGCTGAGAATTTCGAGAAAGACCCGGATACAATGCAAAACTTTGAAGTTTACTTGAACTCTGCGATGCACGAACTTCATGCCAGGTCCGAGCGTATTCAAGAACTCGAAGCCGATGTTGCCAATGCTAAGAAGGAAATGGAAACAAAAATGACCATTATTTCCGGGTTGACCCGTGAACGTTCAAGCTTAAAATCCAGTCCAATGGATATCAGTGTCGTTGCGACGATGAGAGACCAACTAGAGCAGAATGAGCAACGATTCAAGATTTTACAAGAGGGCTATGCCACCCGTGAAAGAGAACTCAGTACCGAGGTTGAGGCTTTACGTGCCGCAGTCAAAGAAGCCGCTGAGGCAAAGCCCATCTCTACAACCGAAAGCCCCAATGACGAGATTCTGGTCGAAAAGAATACCCTTGTTGCTTCACAAGAGAGCAAGATCTCTCAACTCGAGTCCGAACTTTCGAACTGGGAAAGTAAGCACCAAAAGGCATTAGAAGAGGTGCAAGTTGCAGAGAAGCAAATGAAGGACACAATCCAAACACTAGAATCTGAATTGTCCGCCATCAACACCAAATGGGCCGAGGCCCAAGACAAAGAAGCCAAAATAGGTACCGAGGCAACTGAGGCTGTTACTCAACATGAGAGCATGATCGCGCTACTTCGTGCTGAAATCGACGAGTATAAAAATGTTATGGAGAGTCATAACACTAAACTTGCTGAGATGGAACAAGCACACATTGCTACCAACAATCAGCTTGCGAACGAATTGCAAGCGAGAGAACTTGCGGTATCTGAGGCCGACAGCAATAAAGAACTAGTTAGTCGGCTTGAAACACAAATAGCCGAGCATGAAAGTGCACTCAAGTTGCATGAGCAGAACCTCCAGGAGGCTCACCAGGAACACGCTCGTCAAATCGAAGAGATCCAAGCTGCCTCTAAGCAGGAATACGACGCTCAGCTCAATATCTTGATGGCTGAACACGCCGAAAACATTAAACTCCTGGAGAGCGATGCTGCGGAAGCTCGTGACGAGCTGACAAAGGCGGCTAGACAAGTTGCTGAAGCTCTTGGTTTCGAGGTCACAGTGGATACTCTGTCAGAACGCATCGAAGAACTAGTCGCCTACCAGAATCACTTGCGTGCGGAGCAACAAAGAGGGGCAGAAATCGAAAGTCACATGAATGAGCTCTCAACAATTAACAATACCATAATGCGTGATCTGGAGGCTGTCAAATCGACCTTGAATGATATGCTTCATGTGGATGGCAATGATATGAAGAGCCCGTATCCATCTGTTCCCGAGCAACTGGCCGCTCTCGGAAAGAAAATGGCCGACCTCGAAAATAAAAACAAGAAGCAATCACGAATAGTCGAAGAACTCGAGGACCAGCTGCAAACCAACTTTGATCAGGCCCAAATCACCAACAACAGGCTGTCGACCCTGCAAACCGAACGTAACGCTCAGATTGAGGAAGCCCATATCGCTAAGATAAAAGCGGAGGCCGATTTGGAGGCCATTCGGCAAGAAATGGCTCTATTACAGGTAATATACTTCCTCATTATCCCCTTCGCTAAATTTGTAAAGCTGACAATACCACCAGTCCCGCATCGAAGAGGCTGATGCGCCGAAGCGTACAAATTCGATGACCTCTCAGATGCGCAAAACGTCATCCGTCGTGTCGCTCCCCTCACCCCCACCAGCAATCCCATTGCCGCCTTTGCCAGCCGGCGGTGCGACTTCACCTGTTCCACCTACCCCCACAGGAGGTAGGCCAGCTAGCAACGACCTTGCTATGGCTCAAATTCGAGAGGACCAGGAAGCTCGGATTAAGAGTATTGAAAGACACCTGAATGCAGAAAGGCAGCTCACCGCTACACTGGAAGAGGCTCTCACAGACCTAGAAAACCAATCTAAGAAAGTCAAAGCAGATGCTGAGGCTTGGAAAAAACGGGCTCAAGAATTGGAGTCGGAAAACAAAGACCTCAAAGAAAAGCCACCACAAGACCCTCGATGGAGAGACAGTCTTCACCAAATCGAGGAAGAACGGAAGAAGCGCCAGGAATCAGAGCGTGCTCGTGCTCATCTGGAAGAGCGCATGAACGCAATTAACAACAAGAAAAAGAAGAAGGGGAGCCTAAACTGCTTTTAGAAGTGGCCGAGGTGTCATTTTATTGGCTGTGCCACTCTAAGCCGTTTACTATTCCTTTTTCTTACGGTGTATATTGTTCCCTCGAGGGGGGATGTTGAGATCTGTCTCGGAAACCTCCACATGAAACTCAGTGGTGAACAGCACCATTTCCGCAGGTTCTGCCAACGACAGCACCGATGTGCTAACTCTCGTGCTACCTGTCGTTTTTTCTCGCCATTTTCTTTGCAATAGCATAAAGTAACTAAGTTGCTCATGATCTCGACGGGGCATGATTTGAAGAGAGATGGCACATGTATCGGGATGAATGCCAGTCCGGCACATACGTGGGGGGGAGGGGTTTTTTTTTTCTCTTTTCTCTTCATGTTCGATATTGTCTGCTTGCAACTCGTGTACAAGGCTGGGGAGACGTTGCAGCACAGGAAGGCTCAGGCCAAGCATGTTTGTTTTCTGCAAGATACCACTTCGCTTCCTTTCGAATGTTTTCATTCACGTTGACTTCGTTCAATGTAGGTAATTATTTCCAACCTGCGTAGTTTGGGGGGGCTCACGCTTACGCCGCACTGTTTTGGACAAGTGATGTCTACATCGGCTGACCCTACGTTGAGGAACCCTCATGAAATTCTGGGCTGTGTTAGTGTAGAGGGGCTAAAACACTGATGTACCATTGTTTCTATATAGCTTATTACAGGATGCAGATTAATGCCAGTCTTCATCACAAAAGGATAAATGCTATCATACCTTTGCTTCAGGTGCTTAGAGCGCCATCTTATCTTGTGTGTCCGTCATTATGCGCAACAGGGTCATCGAGTATTTAACAACTACATACTTGAATAACCAGTGCAGGAGACCAAAAAAAACCCTACTTGCCTGGGTACAGCTGTCATGTGCAATACCTACCTACTCAGAGATACCGATCTCCACTTACAAGTTCAAGTATGGTCGCCTTGGGCGATAACACCCAACCCACCTTGTTGTTCTCGTGTCACAACGTGTTTCGGAGCCGATCCATCGACAACTGTTTTGGGCCACTGCTACTATTGCCATGCAACGATGCCTTTCCCTTTGGGCCGGTTGGAGATATGGGGCTTTGCGGTGTCGGCCACAGCGCAACGACGCCGCGTCGTCGAGCAGAACTTCCAGGTGTTCCCAACCCTAGATCTCGTAGCGTCTCCCTTGTTCTCGGTCAACAGGGAGAGCCGCGAGGTGGCCGGATCCTTCTATCCCGTCCGCCTCAAGGTGTATCGCAGGAACCCTTACCGGACACGGTCTGAGGACGATGCGAGTCGCGAGCCGCTTGACTCCAAGGGATTCGTCCACACCTGTCCAGAGCTGGACGACATAGTCTCGGTCTTCCAGCGCGTGGCACTCTACTACTCGGAGCTCAGGCTCGAACTCTTGGAAGAGTCCAAGTTGACAGCCTGGTACTATTATACTGAGCCGATGGCGGAGGAGACGCGGCGTTTATTCTATCGACGTCTCGACGATGTGTGTCTGGTGAGATATACCTCGGGACATTGTGCGGGGTTGGTTGGAGGTGCATGAGTAGATGGAGTCGTTTTGCATGGAGGAGTACAGTAGGTATCGCAACATTCTCAGGGTTCTTGAGTCCATGCGTATCAATACTGGGGAATTTGCCCAAGTTTTCGGCCCGGGGTTGGGGAGGGCTGCTCTTACAGTAGGTAGCGAGGGTAGGTAGGTAGTATGGATATTCCGTTGAAAGAAGGGGGGCTCACTTTAGTCGACTGGTAGGTATGTTAGAAATCTTCCATGGCTGCTTGTGAACTTGTCTTTGCTGGGTCGCTTTTATCGATGTTTCCAGCTGACATCAAACCCAGTTCTTCCAATACAATACTACTACCCGCCTTGTTTGTCGATCTCTCTTCAGCTATTATATCATTACCCTATATAACTTTGGGGTTATCAAATTCGAACCAAGACTAAAAGATTAGTCGTTACGAAATGTTGATAAAAATAGTCTCTGGGTTAAGTGTTGATCTACATAATACACTACATATTTATTGTAGGCCCAGAGAAACACAGGCTACTCCGTACTATCCACACTACACTACACTAGTTTCATCGTTCCAAAAAGTCTGGTACTGTGGTGTATGTAGGGTTAAGAAGACGGGATTCTCCATACAGCACGATCGGCATTGCTAACTGTACGTACAAGATTTGGAAATAGGCCATCCTGATACTAGCGACAACTCAACACGTGCTGATCGTATTCTAAGAAGTAAGTATCGTCGCCACGTGAATTGACGGTTTCTATCTTTGGAACCGCAACAACACACCTCTCTGGTTCAATATGGAACCCAGCCTGAGTAAATAGTGTGAACATAAAACTCTCAACAAAATGGAATAACTGACTAGTGTAGCATAATGCCCGTTTCTGTTTGTTTCCACATGTTTGGCTGCCCGCTATCAGATACTGGTATCCTACAAGTTGCGACATGACTTTATTCTTCGAGGGTTAGGTGTAACGTAAGTATACATACATACGTAAACATTTCAATCGAGCTGCCTCATTTCGTCGAGATAATGCGCCCGAATCCTGCCCCAGATACTGTACTTATGTATGTATGCCGGTTGCTGTACAGCCCCCGGTACGTAAGACGAGCAGGACGAGTCAGAATCACAAGCGCCCAGCTCATAGCAACCTGTGGGGAGCGGGGACACTACCAGCCCTGCCTACTACTGTGAGTAGCGAGAGTAGTATGTATAGTATGCTGGGTACGCTATCTATGCGTATTAGTTTTACTTTCTTGGTGTAGCGTATGCTATGTAGTGTCGGCCGCTCCATGCGTCGAGTTTGAGCCAGTACCGACGTGGGCAGCTGATTCCACAGAAATGGCGGGAACGCGATAATGTCTGATTAATGTAGTAGTAATTCAGCCGTACCATCATGAACATCATCTTCTAATACGCCATGGATTTTCTCCCGCAACGTAGGACAACAATACTAACTAAGTATTTAAATATGCAGTTGGAATAGCAGTGAATACTAGTAAGTAATGCCCATACTAAGTAATCGGCATTGTTGAGTTACTCACACAACGTATGCACATTCACATGCTTAACGCCGCCTTCTTATAAAACTATAGGGAACACTGCATACATATAGAGTTGCATAGGTAGTGGATACCGGTTCAAATCGTATGGGCGTGCATTGAATAGGATGCTCTACAGATATCGAATTCTCTTATTTTCACCCACAACTCTAGGTTTACACAATCGTGTGCTACTGGATAGAACCGGCAGGAGGACAACAGCCGCTGTTTCATGATTAGCTTATCCAACGAAGGAACACTTACTGGAAGAAAGGCACAATAATTAGCCTTTCGTTATTACTAGCAAGACTGATGATCCATGCCACTTGACTGTTTTGTAAACTATTCTATCCTTCTAGAAACACTCGAACACTCTTTACTGGCCCGACTTACACTAGCAGCTCAGGTTAGCGTACGTAATGAGCTTTGACCAGCCGCTTGTGTCGAGTTATTTCAAATTAATATATGTATCGAACAAAGCCCTTTGCCAGGCCAATCATGGCGGCCGGCGGACAGACTTCGACGGCAACTCCTGGCTATTGCCCTAGCTTGGCAGGATTCATGACCCCCAAGCCCTGTCGCTACTTGCCCCCTGCTTACTTTTCGCTCGGTCTAATGGTGCAAATATCGCGCCTAGTGTGCCTCAGTACCCTCCTAGTGTCTAGTGTAGACGATGTATGTCTACGCGAGAGCATGCAGTAGGATGCCGCGATGGCGATAGCATCTGTATACATGTATCATAATGCTACATTACACTACAGTATGTACGGCTATGTATGTAGGTGCCTGGGTGATGCGGCCGTTTCCTCCACCTCGTCATCAGACGCTTTCTGCAGTGGAATGGCGGGTAAGTCAGTGTGAAATACCTATTTCGGTAACTCCCGAGACACAGGACAATTCGATCTACCTACACACGACATCGGAGAGTTCTTGTTCTGTCCACCTGTGTGGTTATCACGCGTGGCGACGATGTTCAAAAGTAGGCGAGGAGGTACGCCTGACGACACGGCAGGCTATGATAAGCTTATTTGTCTCTCCAGTCATCCCTTAACCGAGCAGGGTTTAACGTACTCATAGCGACACTACTGTGCTACTCACTCACTCACTCACTTACTTACTTAGTAGTAGTATGTAGAGCCTGGGTTCAGTGAGGATCCGGCCGTTTGAGACCGGGGATACTGGACGGGGAGAAGTCAAATAGGCAAGGCCGACGAAAGCTTCAATTTTAGACGGCCTGTGCAGGGATCATGTCAGCAAACTGCGGACTGGCCATGCAACTAAGCGGTCCAGGATTCCATAGTAGGATGCCACCCATGTCGACAATCCCGAGCGCAATACCGGCCGAGACAGGCCAAGAGGTGGTGGTGGTGTAGTGATGTGTCGTGCATTTCATGTGCAAAGTACCATCTACACTAGGGGGATCCAGCATTTGAAATTCCAGTCGCGAATAGCTTAACACAGTTAGCTACATTTGCTGGCCGTGGCCATTGCACTACCGAGTACACTGTTAACACGCCGTGTGTGTGATGGGTATGTGTCTGTGTATGTGCGGCGTACAGGCTACAAAGACAATCAGTAGGTATATAGGTAGCCGTGTCTTCCCGATTGGTTTCACGATAGATATACCTTCGATACATGCAGTGGCACTTCCTGGCTCTAGTCAGATATATATAGTCCTATAAGGCATCCACCAAATCAACCCCAGGTTTTCCTGCTCTCTCCCTGTTCTTCATCCTCCCAAGTTCTTCAGTCCGTCAGAATCTCGTCGCATGATCTAAAGAACTCATAACTAAACCACACCACCAACAACATCAAAATCCCGCAAGAAATAGTATCCAACATGTCTTCCACAATGACGATGACCCAGACCATGACTCCTCTGGAGCGAACCCGGTCTCGGTCTAACTCGGGGTCAAAGGGCCGCCGAACCCGCGTGCATTTTGAAATTGAAGATGCCACTCCCGAATTCTACGGCTCAAAGTGGATCGACTTCCTCTCACTCTACTCCGGCTCCTCAAGCTTCGAGGTTGCCATTGCGGCGTTATGCTCTGTCGGTCTGTTCGTCGTCCTTGGGCAGGGAATCTTCGAGGGTCCGCAACTCGCCATAGTCGCCGTCCTCATCCTCGCCTCTGTTGTCCACTGGGCGTTGATGTACTTCTTCTCGGGACCTTCATCTCCCAAGAACGACACACGTAAGTTACGGGCTGCCTTTCTAAGCAATTATGTTACGGAAACTAACTAGACTTCTTAGCCCTCTCTCGTATCCGGTAATGGATCAGATCCGATGAGGCTTTATGCCAATACCCGCCACAATCATTCCTCTACGCTTCAACATCGTGAAACCACACACATTATCATGAACAGCAACTATTACGCATATACCCAGCACTTTCACTCATCGAATCCGTTGCCAGATGCATCACTGGCTTTTCCTTGCTATTTGGGGCCCAGGGACTTGTTTTATAAAAGGCGTTGACAGCGTTATGGGAGGGGCTTTCCGCATTTCACACTTTATAGATACCAAGACCGAGGCTAGACGCACATTTCTATTCTACACATCTGATAGACTCAGGCGGCTATCTCATAGGGATAAATTGCATTATCGGAAACGGGAGGGAATAGGGTTCACTGCTTGCACTAGGAAGCGTGCCTAACTACGGGGAGTTATTGCCCTTACACAAAGGGGGAGACTTTTAGGCACGAAGACAACAGTACGCTTCCTTCAGACACGTCGATCATTAGACCGGAAATAGACTATGCGTCATACCATAAATTTACACATCATATCAGACGAGATGAATTCTCCCTGCTTTTCATCTTGATTTGTCCACCACTATTAGGTCGTTCTTGTTTCTGTGGTTTTACTTAGCGAGATATCAGATTCTTGGGCGAATGGGGTCTAGACAACCAGACAAGACCAGACGAACACGGCGTCTACACGAGGAGGGCCCGTGGGTTGCGGGGTTCTGTAACCCAATCCAAGCAAACCCCTCACAAGACGATGAGCACTTAGTAATATCCTACGTACGAGACCAGGGCGGAACATAGGGATAAACGGCGAGTTGAGTTACAATTCGCAATCAATGTCCAGTCTCTTGCAAACGATGCTAACTAAGAGAAATAGACTAAATAATTAGCTCTAGATCTTCATTTGTTAGCATATTAGCCCGTGTCATACTTTACATGTGATGCCCCCCCCAGTAGGATCGTCAGGAACCAAACCGAAAGAAATGTTCTAGCCATAAGAATTGACTTCCAAGTCAACACTAGATTGCCACGTTGAAAACACGCAATGTGCTCGCTCAGGCTGTAGTCGTGAATGGCAGCAAAAAACGAAGTCTTACAATACCGGACCAGGGTATGTTCCAGACCGGCCATGCACGCGACACCACCTGATGGTACCGATATTCTATCCCCAGCACACCGAGATGCAAATACTCTCACACAGAACAGATGCTTCTAGTTCCAGTGAGGGTCTGGCTCTGGACAAAGGCTCTCCCATATAGGGATTATATGAGGGTTGGCATCTCGATTTTATTCTGAGGGTTGCATGTGACTTCGAGCGAGAAAAGCGTGTGTTCCTAGTCTGTTCTCTTACAATATCGAGTGCACGTATTCAATAAATCCTGCGTTGGAACCCCGTCATCCACTCCCAATTGCCTGGATTGCTTTACCACTTTCTGCTTCTAATGTTCACATTCGAACTAGTAGAGATGCCCAACTTGTTGATGCAATGCCTGAGTCACTTTACACGACGGCATTGGGAATATCTCCCAGTACTTCGAAGGAAATTGCCTCTTCACTTCAGCTTCATCGGTAGGACAACTCGCCACAGCTTAGAGATGTTGGCTTATAAAAGTAGATAACCATAAGCACCCTCCAATATTTCATCGTAAACATAGAGTAGGTACTCTAACAGCCAAGTTCTTCTCTCTACATTAGACCCTCTTAACCATAAGTATCAGCCCTCCATATTCTACCCTCTTAACTTTCTCTAGCATGGGAATTTTCTAGGTACAGCTATCCGCGGCATTAGCCATCGCTATGAAAGCGAGTCCCGTCGGCTTAGATACCGTCGCCGCGTCAGTGACGGCACAAATATTTACGGCCGTGGCCTATTGCAATACGCAGACTGAGCAGGATGATGCCAATAAACCCAGCCTCGACGTCAGCATGAGGCTCATTCTATGTAACAGCGGGGACCTTGTTTGCGAGGGCACCCCGACTATCGTGAGCGCTTATCTTGACTATACTTCGAGCCTCCCAACAAGCCTAAGCTTCATCGTCAGTCAACTCGAATCATCATGAAGTGACGATGAAATAATCCAGAAGTGATATTATAGGATTGGCGAAGCTTAGGTTTCGAATGGTTCTTAAGGAATGTTATATAGTATGCCAATGAGGCGTCTATGCGAAGTGCTGTGGCATAGCTACTTACCCCTTTACCGATTAATGTGCTCAACTTGCTCATAATGAACATCTCGACATGTATATGAGGTAAGAAATACAAGACACCGGACTACACTGTATAGGTATATAGTCACCTCAAAAGCAGGAAATGCTCTAGATTTGTTCATTCAATTCTTTGTTTTTTGTTTTATATCCTTTCCCCCCCTTTTTTCACCACTAAACTAGCTAGCATCTCCACAAAACACTCCGCCCGAGCTAAATCTCGATGACAACGCCGTCTCATACCGTACATTATTCCACTTCATTGGAGAGGCATTGTCCGATATAGGATATAGGTCGCTGTGACGACATCCAGTCGTACAATTTACCCCGCTCTCCACGCTGTATATTAAGCCCTCAATTCATCCATTATATCGCTCTTCCCTATTTTCGAACTTACGATCTTCTCCAAATCTCCCCCGAGCATTCATCCACAGGCAGAAATCGAACATATCGTGAGCCTTGCTACCAGCATTGACCCTTTCATATGTCCGACCGAAGGACAGAGTTTACTGACTTTTAGGTTTTCCCCAGTATCTTCATTGGTACGCGCCGTCGACGGCTAGACCTACCTCGGAGACCATGTGCCCTTGACGGGTTATCCAGTAAAAGGGTCATCTCGCGATGGCCCGCCAATGACGAGTATCAACATGTCATCAGGTAACATAAGATCTGTGACGAGCCATGAGCCGGTGTTCGAGTCTCCGGACCTGACACTGACTGCACAATCCCCACCATTGATCATGCTTCGGCGTTGGAAGATGGTGGTGAGATTGCGACAGTCGGTGTCAGGTCAACCAAACGGAGCTCGTTCTGAGATTATACGGCGTTGAACTTGATCTGGATAATACCAGCGAAAGGATCATGCTCTCGATGTTCTACCCCTTTTCTCCAATCGTGCGCGATCGGCTGACACTGAACCCAGAACTCCTATCCATCTCTCACCTGAGTATACAAAATGGCACCAGCTGTGACTATCGACGTCGTTGAGCCTACCACTCTGCCTCACAAGGGCGGTGTCCCTGTTGGCAATGGGAAGGTTCGCGCCAGCGAGGGCCCAGAGACGGCCGATGGGAAATGGAAGGATTTCTCCTTCCATCCCATCAGAGAGTCCCAGGTCGCCCGCACCATGGCGCGTCGCTACTTCAACGACTTGGACACGTACGCCGAGTCTGACATCGTCATTGTGGGTGCGGGTTCGTGCGGCTTGAGCGCCGCCTACTCTCTCGCCTCGGCGCGTCCCGACCTGAAGATTGCAATTATCGAAGCCAGCGTATCGCCTGGTATGTAGCACATAAAAACATTTGGATAGCCACAGCAGGCTAACAAACATAGGTGGCGGCGCCTGGCTCGGAGGCCAGCTATTCAGCGCCATGGTGATGCGCAAGCCAGCAGACAAGTTCCTGAGCGAGATCGGCGTCCCCTTCGAAGACGAGGGAGCCTACGTCGTGGTCAAGCACGCGGCGCTCTTCACCTCGACGCTGCTCTCCAAGGTGCTGGCTTTCCCCAACGTGAAGCTTTTCAACGCGACGTCGGTTGAGGACCTCATCACGCGCCGCGATGAATCGGCCGATGGTGGCAGCGGCATCCGCATTGCGGGCGTCGTGACCAACTGGACGCTCGTGGCCATGCATCACGACGACCAGTCGTGCATGGACCCCAGCACCATCAACGCCCCCGTCATCATCAGCACGACGGGCCACGACGGGCCGTTCGGCGCCTTCAGCGTCAAGCGTCTGGTCAGCATGCAGGCGCTCGAGAAGCTCGGCGGCATGCGCGGCCTCGACATGAACTCAGCCGAGGATGCCATCGTCAAGGGTACGCGTGAAATTGTGCCGGGTCTCATCGTTGGTGGCATGGAGCTGTCCGAAGTCGACGGCGCCAACCGCATGGGGCCGACTTTTGGTGCCATGGCTCTCTCGGGCGTCAAGGCTGCTGAGGAGGCTTTGAGAGTCTTTGAGCTTCGCAAGAAACAGAATGCCATCTGAAAAAGGATGTTGAGGCTTGTTGAGTGATTGGGTATGGATATATATATGGAAAGGGATGGAATACACGGTATATTCTACTTGGATGGACAAATCACTCTTTTGTTTCTATGTGTAACTTGACTGCTACGCTCATTCCCAGTACACAATAAAATCGGCCAGGAACATCTGGCCGACTAAAACCCATAGAAATCGACTTGAAGCTGCTGTGCGACTGATCTAAGTTTGTGTTCCGTAATCGCGATGATTCTTTTGAAGTAGGTATGTATATATCTTAAGTCTCTGGACTTTTAATGTCAGTTGTCAAATCAACTTCGTGCCCCGTCCTATCTGGCAGTCTAAATACAGCGTATAGTAAGTATCCATCGTATTCCAATTTATCTAATGAAAAAACTGCGAAACGGCCCGCGCGGTAGGGCGGAAAAGGATGCATTTATGAACGAATCTTATGGCTATGACATGGGTTACAAAGTCCCATATTCAATCCTTCCCAATGCAAATAAGATAGCTCAGTCATGGACAAGAACCAGACTTTCCATCGTCAACTCTCGCGAGTAATACTAATTCGTCCTCGCGCGCCTGGGCAGCCCATCTCTCCGATCGCTATGACGGAGATGCTTAGGCGGGACGCCTTTCTTCAGCTTATACACTTGGAACAGCGTCGCGCACGCGCCTACCCAACCAAGTTCCTCCTTACGCCACTTCATCTTCTTCTTCCTAGCCCAATCATCATCGTACCGGCCCGCATCACCACCCTGATACGCAGGCGCGTTCTTCCAGCGCTTCTCCACGATCATATCCGGCTCTCCCTCTCCCTCTCCCTCTCCATCCGCGTCTGCATCTGCATCCCCATCTTCATGCCCGTGTCCGGAATTCCCATCGTCGACGTCGACGAAGTTCTCTGTGAACGTCACGGGTTGCGCGATCCTGGAAGTTACGGGCACGCCTTGCTCGACATCCGTTCTCAGTGGCGGGGATACGCTATCCGTGTCCGTGTCCGAACCCCCTGATTTCCCGGACGACGACGACGCCGCTACTTCTACCCAGACCTGGACCTTGCGGATCGAGTCGGCGTAGATGACCCCCAGCGTCACGAGCGTCAGCGGCACCGTCACGGCCCTGTTTGCCCGCTGGGGTTAGTATATACCGTAAGGAATAGAAGTTCAAGTGATGTCTCGAGAGGATGCAGGAGTAACGGGGTTCGGAACCTGCCCAAGGGGGGCAGTAAGGGGCAGTAAAAGACTCTAGAGAACTAACCAGAATATCCAAAACTGCGGGCCGCCAGGCCCATACGGATCCTCGATAGCAAGGATTCCAGATACAACGGAGAAAGGGAGAAGTACGCCGCCCACTTTAACAATTTAGGGTCAGTAACTGTCACACTGCGCGTAAAACGAAAAGCTCTCGAAGCCTCCAAAACATATAGCTGGCGACCGAAGAAGCTTTTCTGCTTAGAAAGTGGCCAGGGACAGAAAATATATGGCCCCGAGGTTTACTCACAGTAGGCAACGCGGTTCAGGGCCCGCTGGTTCTCGTCGGGCGTCGAAGGAGTCCCGTTCGAGTTATAGTATCTGCCGCCGCCGCTAATGTTATTATTGTTTCCCGACCTGCATTCATGTTTCTCCCCGCGGCCGCCCGTTGACACGATCCCGAAACCCGCGTCCGCGCTCGGCTTCCGCGTGATCCCACACTTCGCCACGACCGGCGCGAGATGGCTCAAGAGCTGTGCTCGCCGGCCGAGTCGGGACAGTAACATTTCCCATTCCGTCGTTGCAGACCGCAGTTTTGCGTCTACGAGAGGGTGTGTTTCAGGGGGACCTGCGTCGGCGCACTGCCGTCTGGTCTTACGCCATCGGCGCGAGACGTCCAAGTTGCGCTCGAGACAGCCTAGTGCCTGCGAGAACAGGGCCGCAGTCTCAGGGGAGCCGAAGGGGAAATCGAGGAGGCCCAGCGCCTCGAAGAAGTCTTCCCACTTGTTGATCACAAGCTCTTCGAGGAGTTCCAAGAGATCCTCGTTCTCCGGGCGGCCATCCCGCAAGCTATCATAAAGCATCATCTCGAGGCTCGGGATCTCGTCCCCGAGAGTCGTCATGTTGCCGTCGGCGTCCATCTGCATAGTGACCGTGGAGACGCCGTTGTCATCCGGCATGCTCTCTGGTGTGTATGCCGTGTACCGCCCCCGGGACACCTCTGACCTCGGGTCTTCCCACGGCGCCCTGTCCAGAAAGAGAACTGTGACAAAGATGCTCGTTAACGGTGCGTGCCCTGAGATAAGCGTACGAGAATAGGGAGTTTATCTCGCTTACCTTGCGCTTTCTCCGACAGCCAGATCGATGCCCGACACAGCATTATGCTGTCTCCCGTAGCGGATGCTGCGTATGTAGGAGCATCTCCCACAAGATCACCAGACGTTGGTCTCCGTTGTATGCTATTTAAGATGGAGTGTTGGTGCACTAATTCGGGATAGTCATAATGCGCCCAGGCGGCCTTTCCTTTCGTCCTCAACGGCCTATAGCTTCTTCTGCCCGCATGCGCATCGATGAACGGAGCATCGATATCCGTCGCCTCCTTCACCGCGACGCCATAGCTCACAGGCAACCCACGGAAGACAAGTAATCGCCGGTTGGAGTTGCTGTCCTCTTGCATGCATGACCGCAGCTGGGCAGCGCTGTGAAGGGTTATTTTGGCAATATCTGTATCGGACCACTTCAACAGATACGCTGCGCTCGTTGCGTGCTCGTCCCCGCCTTCGGTACGTGTTCCGGGTGTTGGGGTCGTCGGCTCGGTCGAGAATCCCAGGACCCTCGGCGCAGGCTCCGACTTCACAGATCTCGTGGCGCGTATACTCTCCATCTATGCATCGCGTCGTCTTATCGTAGCCCGCCTTAATCTTACGCAAACCGTAACGTACACAAGCTTCTAAAGTAAAAGTTCCAAAGCCACGAAGGGTGATGGCTCAGGGGCTCTATTTGGTTCGATGTTTCTTCTACAGTAAGTGCTTTCAGAGAGTTTTGAATATCGGCTCTTGATTATTTATTGCTAGGCTATATTTAGGTATCGTAGGACGAAAACGAGATCTGCCCGCGTGATGTCACCTCACTGCCGAAAATGGAATTGGTTCAGTAGTTGAAGCGCGCCGACGGCGACGATCCTCCAACATGAGGTGCATACTAACCGAAGATAGATCAGTTAAACTAGACTAATAGTTATTTCATCCACAGCACTGGGTGCATCGTACTTTGTTACACAATACCTGGTCAGAAGACCTGGTGCACAGCGCAATTAAAGACTAGCAATGACTGGAGGCTCAGTACTTGAAGCGACCTTCAGTACGCTGCACTTGTAAATATGGTAACATGGGATCTCAGGCCGATATATATGAGAGTGAGAAGATTTATACGACATATTGGCAATCTAGTATATTATTTGATGACCCATGCTATGAGATTTGCTTCAGGGAATAAATCTCCCTCACATCCGGCTCTCGAATCTATCGAAATACCTAAGTGACAACATTCCATTGTATACATTGGAATAGAACAACTGGGTAGGTAAACATGATTTGAATGATGCTACCTAAGAATGAGGGCTGGCAACTACTAATGTAGATGTGTTGATGTGTTGATGTTCTTTCATGCCTCTCCCTAACTCCTGACGCCCCTAGTAGAGAAAAAATGCCGCCCTGCCTGACTGAGTGTTCAATGTTGCCATTCGTGTCCTCGTAATCCATCAATGCCCACGTGGGCCTGCTATGAACGAGAGGCGATTCAAGCTGTGCCATCCATGACTGCGTTCTGCCGTGTTGTATGGCAATTTATGATACATTCCACAGCCGTAGAGGCGGCACAGACGTGCGTCATGTGGCAATAACCTTTGGAGTCTGTAGCTAAAGGTTTTCTTGGATACCTGGTGTATAACGACGCTATACTGCCGACCCAATGATCCTACATCGCTACCTGATGGAATCATGGTCACTATAGTGCTCATCTCCATCATGATGTAGAGTCACGCTGTTGAACTCTTCGAAGGGATCAGAGATCTCGTTGCCAGGAGTCGCCAACCCGCTATCTAACGGCACTCCCTTGACGAAACCAGGTGATTTAGAGGCAGTGATATCGACACTTTCGCTCTCTTTCACATTTCTGAAGTTGACTGTGTCGATGCCGCGGCCCGCATGGGGAACAATAGGCGGCTTCATGTGTCTGATGAGCGCCCATTGAGTAGTGCGGAAGAAAGCGTGCGTCTTAATATCCGACGCTCCAGCCCTTGCACCAAGTCGCCGAGTCTCGTCCTTGATAAGTAGTTTTCGTATCAGGGATTTGCATAAGCTTTCATACGTTAGCTTTGCACATGGCAGACGGTTGTAGAGTGAAGGCATACTTTGAAATTTGTGGCGCGCCAGAGTGCTCGGGGAATGTAACCTCTTCACGCAAGATATTTGCGAATGTGGCATTTCGGTTCTTGCCCTTGAATGGCGTAGTACCGTAAAGCATCTCAAAAATGAGGATACCCAATGTCCACCAATCTACGGCACTCGTGTGGCCACTTCCTTTGATAACTTCAGGCGCGATATATTCCTCCGTTCCAACGAAAGAATTTGTCCGGAAGTTGGCTATGCAGGATTTTGTGTCGATCGTAGGCAGCGAAGAGGTACTTGCTCCATTCTTTCCCATGATCATAGTAGGCTTACCACCGGGGCCAGACTGTTTTGACAGATCGAAATCAGAAAGCATGATATGACCAGACTGGTGAAGTAGAATATCTATTGAGGCTGTTAGAGTAGCAAGTATTCGATCATTGTTTGGTAGGACCTACTCTCAGGCTTCAAATCTCGGTAGATGAAGCCCATCAGATGTAAATATTCCAATGCTGCAGTCACTTCGGCGGCATAAAATCGGGCGTCTTCTTCGGGGATGCACTTTCCGGGGCGTGTCTGTAATGCCCGGAAGAATTCTCCGCCGCTACAATATTCCATACATAGGTAAAGATGATCTTCAGACTGGAAAGAGTGGTAGAGCGTGACGATAAAAGGGTGATTGCTGGTGGCTAGGATTTCTTGTTCGGCCAATGCTCGCTTGATCTTGTTGCGTTTTATCATTTCTTTCTTGCTCAGAACTGCGTCTGTTAGTATCATACTTGGTGAGAGCCAGTTTGTCCGGGCATTACGGCTAACCTTTCATGGCATATAATCTAGTGCTCTTCTTCTCTCTGACGAGATAAACTTTCCCCACGTCACCCTTGCCAATCAACTTGATCTTGTCAAAGCTCGCGGGTCCAACTTCAACAGTACGGACTTTGATCGAATTGGCACTATACGTTCGGCGGAAGGCCAAAGTATTAGGGCCTGGCGGGGGAAGAGCGCCGAGTCCGTCTCTATCAGGGACAGAAAGAGTTCTAGCGTCGCCGAGGGAATCGGACTTGGTATCAACCAGGCCAAGGGATGAAGCATTTCCGCTCTGCAAGCTCTGCACGAGCGGCTCCTTTCCGAGCTCGGCGGTGGCTGGTCGCTCGCCGTCCGCCTTGCTCTGGCTGAAAAGGCCCTGGGCATTAGGAGCACTCGCAACCCTCCGGAGCTTCCGCGCCAACTCTTCTTTGGTGGCGTTTGTAGCGTGTTCTTTGGTGCCGCCTGGGCCGTCAATTCTCAAGATCGGAGTATCCGGAGGACTAGGCGGGACCGAACCTGTATCGTGGTGGCGAAAGCCGGGCTGGCCTTGATGAGCGAAGTAAGGATTCGCGCTTGCTGTCGGGCTCATGACATCGTCGAGAGGATTCCCTTCGCTTGCCGTCGTCGTGGACCTGAGCCTGCCAACGGTGGTGAAGAAGCGTTTCGGCTGGCGGAGACTCGTCTTGGAATCGGGCTTCAGAGCATTGTCGGAAGAGATCTTGTCTTTGTCGGACAGACCGTTGTGGTTGTTGATGCGGAAGAAGTTCTTCAGCTTCTGGTTGAAGTGGCTGTTCCCGCCGGGATGCGAGGGGGACTTGAGAGAGGGCATGGTAGCGGCAGCAGGGGCGTCTTTGTCGGACGGATGGTCAGTGGGTGGTTCTAGTGGATTAGGGCGCGAATGATGCCATGTTGCGAGCCGCTGCTTGATTCGGAGATGAGGTCGGCGGCGGGCAGATGATGAAGATGGCAAGAGTGGTGGTGGTGGTGATGACGAAGGAGAAAAGTGGTGTTGGTGGTGAGGACGAGGACGTGGATGTGGATGCAGACGAGGATCAGATAGATCGTCGGAGGTCATGGCAGCTTTGCGGCTGTTTCGAACAAGCGCTACTACCACGGCCAGTCTACGGCCACTTTCTCCACGGCGATACGACTGGGGGGGGGGGGGTCGTATTGTCTGGGCCTGAAGGGGCGCGCGCGCTTGGTCTGGCTAGTCCCGTTGACTTAAATCTGGGTCGGCTGGGTTCTTTGCTCAATTCTTGGCATCCATCAGTAGTTGGTCCTTGGAGCGAACGGCGGTGCCTATTGGCGGTTGGAGATGTTGGCCAGGGCAGCCAGGGCAGCCAGGGCACCAGGGCAGTACAGTACTTAGCCAGGGTGGTTGGCTGGCTGGTACAGTTAGCTACCTGCTGTACTGCAGTCTGTAGGGACATGCCTACCGTACAGGCAAAGTATGGGGTGGCTGCGGGTGGCGGAGCAAGAAGATGGTAGCGTAGGTAGGTACCGTATGACAGGCAGGTCGACAGGCCATGAACCCATTGATTGATAATCATCAATGATCACCAATCAACTGAACTACACTGCAAAAAGGCTCGTCTTTTCCTCTTTCCTTTTTGTTTTATGCGAACTGGAGGGAAAGACTATTAGACAGTGTCAAGAAAATTAGAGTGATGAGAGACAAATAGTAGAGGTAATGATCCAACAAACAACAATGCTTTATCTACTCGTCTACGTACCTGCCAACTTGAAGGTAGGTGCTACCGGTACCCTAAAGTTGGATACTTGAGTAAATGAAACAGGTGGTTCGTACAGTGCCAAACTTCCAAGGGTGCTAGTACCTCCTACAGGTATTCATCCGCCACCCGACCACTGGCGACGAATGTCCCATATGTCCTAGACTCGATAACAGCGTACCTACCCAACCCGGCCAGTGCCCGGCGAACCCGTTAGAGCACTTAATGCGCATGCTGGGACTTCAGCCTACAACATCATGCACAGCATTCATACATGTAGGTACGGCTCTGTTACCTATGTAGGGCATAAGTTGAGTAACAGTCAGCACGCATGATTCGTGGATCATGCCTCGAAATAGCTACCTGCCCCTGTGGTTTTTTATGCTGGCTGCATGGTCTCAATCTATCGACTTACAAATATTTGGAAACCACGAGATATTCATTCGAAATAGCCAATTTCTAGGAGTCTGGCTTACAAGGCGGCATGAAAATCTTGAAAAGAGATACCTATGTTTTAAGTTTCAGGCCGTTCCCGCTTAATGGAAAATAAAAGAAAGAAAGAAAAAAAAAAGAAGAAGAGAAGCCGTAGAAGTGATGAATACACTACTACGTACAGGTAGCGGGGGTTCGATTCCACCAAAAAACTAGATGTTTGTAATATTGCTTGTTCTTAATTTTTGTTTAGTTCCCTCATCTAGATTGACCTGCGCTTTTCACACGAAAATGGTGGTATACACTTTTGCTGTGCGCAACTAAACGCATTAAGAGATATATATTATACCTTGCTACGTGTCCCATTGGAGCGAAGAAATGCAAGCCCACGTCGCGCGCTCGATGTGCATTCATCTGATTGACTCCGAGCAGAAGAGATACTTTCCCATAGTCTATGATGACAGGGCTAGCCGTATGTTCCATTGAATTGGGCCTTCGCCAAGATGCCAGGCACTCGGTTCATGCTATGCCCAACAATTGTTTCTTCCATTCCTCCTCAGTGGGCGCATTCTCGTTCTGTTGGTGTATTAGTTTTCGGAGTTTACGCCTGCGTTCTTTGTGCTGGGCATCTGTCTCTAGTTGTTGATCCGCGACCGACGGCGTCACCTGGTTCCCATGTTTGTCAAACAGATAGGCAGGTAGCTTGTTGGGTTTATTCTTGAGATCCCCAATGCCGTTGTTCTGACAGCCTTCGCCCATATGCCACAAGAAAGTTGCAAAATGTTTCTTATCCATGTGAGACTCGAATTCCTCGTCGGTCTCAAATGAGAAAGGAGGGCTCAGATCTTTGCAGTGTGAAAACCGACATATTAGCGGATCCGTATCGCCATGAATATATAGCACATGTCTTCGTAATGTGTCCATGTTCTGGAGCTCTGCCGGACACAACGACGGCTCCTGTTGCGAGTCTTCTGACATGTCCCACTCGCACTTAAATGGCACGTAAGATGGTTTCGATTGCAAGTACCGTTCCCGTAATGCTGGTTCTGGAGGGCGTGGAGGACGGCCACGACGTTTTCCCTCCTGAGCTTGCCCTCGGCCTTGTCCCTGAGCCTGGGATTCGGCTCCTCTCATTTCCCTTTTGCGATACCGAGAATTGGGATCAGTAGAATACGCCATGCCTGGCTTCCATCCTTTCGGACGGCCTCTTTTCTTCGGCCCGGAACTAGGTGCCTCAACCTTCTCTCCCATGCCGGCGAGGGCGTCAGGCGTAGGTGGCCTGGCCGGTGTCTGTTGTTCAGATGCCCGTCCTCGGGCTCGGCCCGATACCGAGGGAAGGGCGGACGGGCCAGGAGTAGCTGGTGCATTGATGGGCGTGAATGGCGTGACTGGTGACGACCTGATATGGACTGCTAATCGCAATCGAGAGGGTGATTTTGAAGGCTCAACTGTGGTTTGTTGGTTTAGTCTTGCGCTGGCGGGAGTCCGTGGGCTGCCGGTTATTGAGGAAAGAGTTTTCATGGTTCTGGCTTGGGGCGGTTTTAAGACATCTGAGATGACCATTGGGGTCGCCAGCTCGTCTTCTTCTCCGTCTTCCTGTTCATATGCACCTGTTTCATTCTCATTGTTGCCTTGAATTGCCCGGCCAGCTCTACCACTTAGCAGTGCATTGCGCATCGCCGTGGAGGCTCCCCAACCTGTGTCGGCCATCTCGCCCTATTTCCACGCCGTAATTCATAAACAGAATAAATAACTACTGGTTGCGCACTGAAAATGGAAGTCGCGCATATGATGTCGGACGCCTCACGCCGTAGTTGAATGCGTTGTTAGGTAAGAATCAATGAGGTAAGAGTTGGCGGTAAGGAGTGAGACAGGCGCGTTGAAAATGAGATTGGAAGGCGTGTAACCTCTTTGATAGTGTCCTCTACCCAGGTAGGTTAGGTACTGTACCTACATAGAGTGTGCCTACCTACATTAGGTAGGGTATGCAATACCTCACGTTCCACTCTAGCTTTCACGTGCAGGCAGTTTTTAACGAGATAAGGTAGATACTTAATGCTAAATGCCTTAGAGGTAGCTAGGTTGGCATAAAGTAGGTCATAACATGAGGGTATGAAAGGTTGTATATTCTAATTTACGTCTTTCTTCAACTGCCTACATGCACTGGCTATTAATCGTGCCACGCCCCCACTTTAGTTGGGTTTTGCTAAGGCTCACCCATTAAAGTGGGTGCTTATCACTTAAAAAGCTATATCATTTAAAATGCCACTATTCCGAACCTTTTGACCTAAAACTTTTGTAACACTTTTGCGCTACCATTTTTATCGTAAATAAAGGCTGGTAATAATAGCCTAAAAAGTTTTTATTGCCGGGCTGTTTTTGCTGCTTTAAAAAAAACTTTTTTAAAAGCGTTTTAATAACGTTTTTTAGCAGCTTTAACTATATAACAAGCTTTATTAATTTTGTTTTTTATATATTAAATAATTATTTAATGTTTATTAGCTATAATTAATATTTTTTTTAATTTAAGTAGCATATTTTTTAAAGATTTTTAAGCTTAATAAGTTTTTTTAGTTAATTTAGTGTTATAAAAATTAAATTAAATTTAAAAGTTTTTAATAATATTATAAATAGCTTTTTTAATAAAGCTTGTAATTTTAATAGCAAAATTTAAATTAATGTTATTGTTATTTTAAAGCTTTTAAATAATATAGCTAACAGCTTTATTAATTTGCTATATAGTTTTTAAAGTTAAAACAAGCAAACTTAATAATAAATTAATATTTAAATAATTAAATAATAATAAAAAAATTATATAGCAAAAAACTTTTTTTTAATATTTAAAAAATTATTTAAAAATTAAAAAAATATATTTTAGTTTTTTTAAAAACATTTTAAATAGTTAACCGCTTAAACGTTTAATTTTTACCCTGTTAAATAATAACTAAAAAATTTAATTTTATAATATTTATAATACCGGTTTAATATATTTTTTTAATAAATTTTAAATAATAATGCTTAAGCAATTAAAAAATACTAATATTTAAAAGCTAAAATAAATAAATTAAATAAAAAAAAAGCTTAAAAAAATTATATTATATTTATTATAATATTTAATAAACTAAATTATATAATAAAATTTATATTTATTTAAAATTAAAAGTTGTTTTTAATTAATAATTTGTTTAAAAATATATTTATTAAAAATTTTTTTAGCTATTTAAAGCTAATTTTATTGTTTAAATAATTTATTAATGTAATAATAATAGCTATATTATTTAATAGTTTAGTTATTTTATATTAATAAAATATATAAATTTTTTTAAACAATATAAAAAAACTAGCAATAATAATATTTATAGCTAAAATAGCTTTAATAATTATAACTAGCTTTTTATTTTTAAAAAAGCTAAAAAAATAAATATAAAATTATTTTATTACAATAAAAATATTATTAGCTATTTTAATTTAAAAGCTAGTTTTATTTATATTTTATATATTATTTAAAACAATATTATATTTTTAAACAATAATATATAGCTTGTTATAATATTTATTAACAGTTTTAATATTTTTAAAAGCTTTATAAATTAAATTAAGCTTTTTTTATAGTTTTTAAAAATATTTATAACATATAAAAAAACATTAAACTTAATGTTTTTTTATAGTAAATAAAATAATATTTAAAAAAACTTTAGCTTTTAAAATATAATTTGCAATATTAGCAATAAAATAAATTTATATAGCTAAATTAATTTAATCGAAACAGTTAATATAATTATAAATAGCTTTTTTTTTAACAGGTTTTAATTTTAGGTTAAAAAATAATGGTCGGTTTTTATTGCCGTGCTTATTAACTTTAGCTTAAAAAATTTCGCGCGTAAAGCTAAATTGCCGCGCAATAGCTGTTAATAAAACAAATAAATATTTTTAAAAATATTTAAAAACATTATAAACCTAGTTTTTTATTTTAAAAATATAATTTTAAAAGCGCAGGTTTTATTGGTAATAAAATTGTTAAAAAGTTTAAAATAATAACATTTTAAATAATATAGCAAATTAAATAATAAGCACCTACTTTAGTGGGTGAGCTTTAGCGAAACCTAATTAAAGTGGGGGCGTGGCACAATTACCGCCACCAGTACCTCTAGCTACGGTAAGTACTCTGTTTGCATTGCCTACCCGGTAGAAAGAGGTAGGCTCGGTAGGTTAGACGGGCGACTAGTTTCGATTACATAAGCATCGGCTCTACAACATCAGGGAGATGCATAGGTACTTACCTGTGTTCGTAACATGACGTCTTTATTGCGGCAATACCAATGCTTATAAATGTGTTTCTGTGGTTTCCCAATAAATAACATCCATTTTTCGATCCAACTTTGAAACCAGATTCTTCGTAAACCTTGTATTAGTGCAGCAAATCCTTCTTCACTCTTGTTCTAGCTACTCGCTCCATAGCGAACCATCAAGCTAGTATTATGTCATCTAAACTATTTGCCGTCGTTGCTGGCGCTGGAGTAGGTGAGTGCTCGGGGGTCTTCATTCCTTTTAAAAACGTATCAATGGGCAGTGATTCCTTAATCCAGCTGATTTCAACTCATGCTACTGCCACAGCCCCTCAATATCGCCTGTCATGAACCACACTCGTTAACTCTAGATTCGTAAATAGGAACTGGCCGTGCAGTAGCCCTTCGATTCGCGAAGGCGTATCCGGTAGTGCTGATAGCACGAAGACCTGAATCGTACAAGGACACTCTTTCTGAGATAACTCAGGCAGGTGGTAGAGCCGTGGGCGTTGCCGCCGATGTCACAGATAGCAAGTCTCTGGCACTTGCCTTTGATTCTATCAAGACAGAACTTCCAGGATTCAAGTTGGCTGCTGCAGTCTACAACGTCTCGTCCGGCTACTTGATAAAGCCCTTTCTTGAGCTGAAAGCTGAGGATTTGAATGACAGTCTCTCAGGCAGCGCGTGAGTGTGCCTTGCTTGTCCATGTTCCACTGAGAAATGTCTGCTGATAAGGACTGAAAATCATATGCCTAATGTTGTATTCAATGGGCGATAATTAGTACATGCTAACATGATGGTCTTACGTGGTCTATAGTCAGGGCCTTTTCAACTTTGCCCAGAGTGCCATTCCACTGCTCCTCGACGCCGTACCCGAGTCAGAGTATTCGCCAACGCTGCTCGTGACGGGCGCCACCTCATCAATTCGCGGGTCTGCTAAGTTTGGCACATTAGCCGCAGGCATGTTTGCGCGTCGTGCCCTGGCTCAATCTCTGGCACGGGAATTCCACCCCCAAGGAGTACACATTGCGCACGCTATCATCGATGGGATAATTGACATACCGCGCACGAAAGGCCACACCATCAATGGCGGTGTCGAGGATAGTAAACTAAAGCCCGAAGGTGTAAGTACTTATTCTACCCGATGCCTCCCCACACTGTTGCTAATTACGCTGGTAGATTGCCGAGAGCTACTGGTATTTGCACAGCCAGCCTCGTTCTGCGTTTACCCAGGAACTAGATCTGCGACCATTTGTTGAAAATTTCTAAATAGAGATTCTAACTAAACATCATGAATCAATCGTTTTGGAGGGCGTACCACCTCTTTGCGAGGGGTCAATTTCCATCGAAAGTGCTGAGATCTTATCACTGTGAATTGACTGCACGGTGAAATCACTGTAGACTGCCCGGTTCTCAATCGCCAATAGCCTTATAGATATTGCTAGTGATGGCTGCGCGAAGTAGACGGCGCTCGTTGAGGATGGCAATTAGATGCTGACTTCCCGGATGGGGAAACAAATATTGCCAGATATGTAAACCATCCGGACGGTCAATAGCATCTTGTGACATCTTCGATAGTTTGCCAGTCTACTGCCAACGTCAAAGAGAGGGGCCGACGGTCAGAACCGCAATGTTGCCTGCTACGGGGTAACAGAGTACTCTGAGCACCTGGTCTCTCAATCCCCACTCGTGACTTGTCACTTATATCGGTGCTCATAGCTCGTTGGTCTGGTTTGATGGACATGTCTTCCAGTATGATCAAGATCCATCGCCAGTTTCCGTATTCTCAGCTGCAGCTGCGGCTGCTATGCGCTCTTCTTCTTTCAGGTCTCTAATTCTTTGGGTCTCCTGTCGTAATTTCTCCAGGTTCCACGCATCATCGTTCTCATCCTCTGATCCATCGTCGTCTTCTGTGAACCTCCAGTTGCCACTTTCAAACAGAGCACGACCAGTTGATTCCTTGGCTTGCCTGGCTTGCTCTTCAGCAGCCTTCTTATCCATACGTTCCTTCTTCCATTTAGCAAATGACTCTGGAGTAACTGGTGTAAGTGTGCCCGTGAGCTTGTGCCTCTCTGATTCTAAAAAGTCTTCGAGCGTCAACGTCTTTAACGGAGACTTATCAAGTAGAGCCTTCTCAGCAGCGCGCTGTTCTTTGGTCTTCAGTACAAAGCTAAATGAAGCATTAGTATAACTCCGAATTGCCTCGTGACGGACATTGACTTACCCTGGTGGAAGAGCATGTTTGTATTTGCATTTGTCGCCGCCGTTGGGACACACCCAGAACCAGCCATATTTACCGTCTTCGATTGCTTCGATGAAGTATTTGCAGACCTTGTCAGTTGTTGTGACTTGATTGCCCTTCTTTGAAAGGACAACCTTCCGTAGCTTTTCCTCGTCCCAGTCATCTGATGTCTCTTGTTTCTTCTTTTCTTCTTCTTCGGCTCTGACGTCGGTATATAGGTTCTTCTTCTCCGTCTTTCGTTCCACGGCGAGGTCATGGGCGAATTTGCACTTTTTCCCCTTCTCACAGTTTCCTTTCCTCCAGAAAATACAGACAACAGTCTTAGGATCGACACCGAAAGGCACCTTCTGTATCTGGCTGGGTCTGGCGAGCAGGGCCTCGGTTTCCCTTTTGGCATCTTCGGCGGCTTTCTTTTCTCGGGCACGTGCATCCTTCTCTGCCTGCTTCCGCTTCTCTTCGGCGCTGCCGCCTGATTTAGCCGTCGCTTCGATTTGTTTAATTTGTCTCTGAGCAGCTGAGCCCTTTTTATTTTTCATCCCAAACGTTTTGTCCACAGCCACCTTGGCGGCGGAAGGCTTCTTGCCTTTGCCATCGTCCTTCTTCTTCGGTGGCATTTTGGTCGAATGCGAGGAACTTGGTATAGCCTTGTTTCGGCGTTGTATTGCACTTAGTTAGTCGAGTAGATAACTAATGCAAGTGTAAAGTTTTCTTTCCTTTCCTTGCCTAGAGGAGAGAAAATGTATATAGAGTTGACAAGTGCTGGTGGCACTCCGCTAAGCTGCAGTGGATGAGTGGGCTTCCAGGCAGTGTGGGGAGTATTTTAAGCATCCCACTACGTCACATGATTTTATGACCCCCATTCTTCTAGCCACACTCTTTCTCAAGCCAAGCCACTGAGGTTCTTCATTGCCTGCCTACGTGGACTCCTAGGTACCCAGCCCGCCAGTAACACAAGCTACTTAGCCTAAGTAGGTACTTACCTAGGGGTGCTGGAAAGCTTCAAGCTGTCCTCTCGAGGTTTCTCCACGCACTTCACTTTCTTTCGCAACCAATCGTGTGATTCTTATTATTGATCAGATAACTGCAACTTGTAAGTCCAGAAAGAGGAACTCAAAGGCCAAAAAAAACATAATATTGACAACCGTACTTAGCGCGACAAGCTTTGTCTTATTGCCCGTCCCTTCCATATTGACGAGACCGAGATCGCTACCCCCGGGACACGATGATTTCCGACGACGATCTGTACCGACTTGCCATCTTTCTTGGCTCAGTTGCCATGATACTGATTGTCCTGTACCACTTCTTCGAGGTCAATTCACAAGAGAACGGTGCGCTCGCCCATAAAGCTTCAAAAACCACACCGTCGCAACCCGCGGCAGCGGCAGCCAAACAATTGCCAGCTACCAAATAAACCATGAGAATTGCGGATCCTGTCTAAGCTGGAGTTCACGGGCGCATATGGACTTGCATTGTTTAAATTTGAGGGGCCAACTATTTCCACCGAAGACTGGCACCAGCACCTCCAGGTTACGGCAAGGAAACGCAGGGCAGACGGCGGCAGGGCCAACCACATTGAAGCTGGGGAATTCATGAATTTTGACTGGAGATGGGAGCCATTGCCATGAAAACCAGTGGCTTGTCTACCAACCTACCTTTGCGACTGTTAATTCCGTTCAAGGAAGTACGATGATTTTTATAGGAACGAACTGCTTCACAATGGCCAGGGTAGAAAATGTCCCTCACAGAAACCAAATGCACAATGTACTACTCACCAAGCCCTGCCATGCCTAGTGTGTGTAGAGAATTTACCAAGCAAAAGATTGACCTGAGCCAAGCAGTCCATGATAGCTACTCTACATAGACCAGCGGTTCTTGGGATAAGGTGATACCATTGAATGTACCTATGTATTAGGTACACAAGTACCTTACCTCTCCCGTTACTGTAGCTCGATACCTTGTGGCTGTGCAACAGTGCTGCCTAGCGCAAACGCAAAAACGAAAACAGCCTAGATGGATTAGCGTGTATCGCCCCCTGATTGGCCTATGGCCAGTGCGTGCCCATTAATGCGATCGGCCAACCCAGCCCAATCCAACTTTGTTGCGAACTCTGCCCGCCCTTCCTTCATAGGTAGCTTTCACCTCCCATTCATCGTCAACGTTCACCATTCTCCCATTCACTTCCATTTCTTACCATCTCTTGTCCACCACCATCACCACCATCACATCGCCCACAGAATCAGACTTTTTTTAATAATTCACTTCTGCTCGCCAACATTAAAGGCAGACGTTTTTTTCTGTTCTTTCTCCTGCCGCCTACCTTTCACTTCATAAACGTCACTACGCGACGTGCAATCAGGCGCATCTCATACAACAGGTTGCCAGCCGCAAGTCACGCTTTTTTATCAACTATCACCCCCAGGCGTCAGTGCTTGTACAGTGGAATACTTACTTACCTTCGCGACACGTCGTCGACGAGCTGACCGGCACCATACAATTGTTGACATCTCTTGAGAGCACTGCGACGCGCCTACGTATTCACAACGGTCACAACAACCACCACCACTACCAGATACCCTGATCCACTTCGGTACATCTCTAATTTCATCACCTTCTCCCTCAAGATGTCTGGAAATGGCAAGCTAGATCAACCTTTGGATGAAATCATCTCAACTCAACGCCGCGCTGTTGGCGGTCGCCGTCGAAGTCAACGTCGCCCCGCTGGTCGACCTGCTGCAGCCGCCCCTGTCGGAGGTGTTCAGAAGACATCTCGACAGCCTCGCAACGCTGCCACTAAACAGGCCCCTGCTAAGGCTGCCGGAGGCAATGGCGAAAGCAAGGTTGTAGTCAGCAACCTCGTAAGTGAACAAACCCGTCAATCCATGCTTCGATTACCTGTCATTCTAATATCATGTATAGCCTAAGGATGTGAACGAAGCCCAGATCAAGGTATGTTTCCTACGGCATATGCCTGTGGAATTTCGTCGACACCTTTCTTGAATCGCACCCGCGTAACCTTGACGATCGAGATGAACATCACCAGCGCATCGCCTCACAGCACAAAGCCGTCACCGTGTCCAGTCTCCTTCCTTGACCATGCGAGCATAAACTCTTTAAGCTGCAATAGTGTCGGAAGTCGAGTAGGTCGTTGCTGCCATGCGCGCATATTGTATGTCCTTAGGAAGGCTTGGCAACCATCCACAAAAGGCTTCAGTGCGCAGACCAAATCAGGCAACGGCATTAGTGACTGGCTGCTCTGTAGGCTTGATCCTGGAAGACGTATATTTCTGACTACGCCCTTTCATTATGTTCTGAATATGGGTGAACCGCGAGCACTGCAGTGAGCAACAGGCGCGTCCGTTACTACAGTGCCAACAAACGTTAATACTGCCTTTTACGGTGGTGAACACAACTTGGGGATAATAAAGCACAGCGATGACGCAATGTGTTTTCAGCCTGGCAGAGCAACAGTACATGTGGTGTGATGGTCCTCGTATGAAATCGAGCATGTGGAGGTCAATGTATGACAACACTGGAGTCCCTCTTTACGGGTGATTCTTAAAACTGGATTGGGTCAGGGGGTTTACTCTTGCTCTGCCGGCCGAATGACAGATTGTTAGCAGGCACTTAAAGGGGTACACTAGTATCGCGGAGATGAAAGCTTCGAACTGAGATCTTGCTAACGCTCACTGCGTGCTCGCTGTTATTTGCACGCCAATGGATTTCCTGGGGACGATTGCGCCTACCGATTTCCCGAGGTCGATATTGGGTCACCACACGCAAATACGGATGGAATACTTGAGACTAACATTCGTGCCCTCCCTAGGAGTACTTCACCACCTCAGTTGGACCCATTAAGCGCGTAGAGCTTTCGTACGGCCCCAATAGTGTTAGCCGTGGTATTGCTACTGTCACATTCCACAAGCCGGACGGTGCGAGCAAGGCCTTCAGCGTGTTGAACGGCATTCTGGTCGACAACCGCCCTATCAAGGTAAGTGCTTATCTACTCTTTGCATACGCACCTACGTCGAGCTAATCAATTTGATGGATAGATTGAAATAGTTGTCAGCGCTGCCAAGGCCGCCGAAATCATCCCAACTCCGAAGACACTCACTGAGCGTGTCAGCCAGCCCAAGGCTCAGCCTAAATCCGCCGCGAATGATAAGAAAAAGGATGCGGGAAAAGTGGTCGGCTCTGGTGCCCGTGGTCGCAAGAGACGCCCCGGCCGTAGCAGCCGCCCGGTCAAAAAGTCAGCTGAGGAATTGGACTCTGATATGGTGGATTATTTCAACTCTGGAGATCAGAACGACAATGCTAACGGTGCCACCGCTAACACCAACGGCGATGCCGCTATGGATGATGAGATCTCGGTATGTCATTCAATCGCAGTTAATAATTTTCCAGAGCTAACGTATTTCAGTGAGCGACTATTCGGGGTGGCCCTGTGGGTGATCGACTGGCGATGGAGCTTCTTTGTTTTGACGGGGGCTGAATTACGGTTTCTACAGAGAGCTAGTAGCTGATTATGATAATTCTGGTCCCTGCTTGTTCGTGGGTATGGACTTGACTAGGTGGCGCTAATGCGGGGATGTCAGTGATAGGCCGCAGGACGTACACATAAATACAAATTGTTTCTTTTTTTTCCCCCTCAATAACAATACAGGGGGCATTGCCTCTTTATTTCTGTCGTTACATGCTGTTGCATATGAACTGAAGCGATGAAGAGCTTTCTGTGAATTAAGAAGCCTTTAGCTAGGGCTAATTGCTATTGTACCGCCTTATAAAATTGACGAACTATGGATTCAATCTAGGAGATCCGACTACGAACTGGCTATTTCCGCGGGTATAAGATGATAACGAGCAGGAATTTACTTGATTAATCTCAAGTTGTATCTATCTAGGCACAGGCACTTTTATCACGGAGCTCTAGAAGTTTGGAAACAGGGCCGTTAATAAGAAATAGATCTACGACTTTCGCCAGCCGTGCATGTGAGGTCCGATATGACTCTTTCTTCTAGTCTATCATAGGATAGAGTTTCCCTCGATATCTACACATCTATCATTGTAGATGTCGATGTCATGAAGTGGGAACTTTAGTCCCTGAAGTTCTTGAACCTATTGGATGAATCTGTCAGATCTATATTCGCACAAGGCAAAAGAGGTGGCGAATTTGAAATAACTATAGATTTGGGAAGGTGGACTAGAGATGTAGACTTACTTTTGTACAACTCTCTCGATTCCGTCGCAACCTCGCTTCAACTCATCGAGGCGGGGACCGTAAGAGAAGCGAACGACTATGAGTAATGACAGTTAGTAATAGGTTGATAGGATAAGAATACTTGAGAGTAAGTTCTTACAATGATGGCAAGGGCTATCGAAAAGATCACGGCGGCGCGCCGGGTTCAAGTCAAAGAAGATACCAGGTACGACAATGACCTTTTCCTCAAGACAGGCTTGGAAGAAATTGAGGCCGTCAGAGATAGGGCCAGGTAGACCCTCGAGGTTGAGCCACAGGTAGAATGTGCTATCAGGCACGTATTTGATTACAAAACCCATGTCGCGCAGGCGCTTTACTACGTAGTCACGCTTGTCCTGTTTCCATCAATTAGACTAGTAAAGGGTAACTGGTGTTTGTAGAGTCTGGGCCAAGACTTACTCGGAAATGACGCTGGAGAGCTTGCATCTCCTTGCGAACGAGCGACGGTTCGAGCATTGGAACAGCGGCCTCCTGGAACGGGGCATTGGCTCCACCGTCAAGATAGGAGCCACAAGAGCCAATGCTAGTAAACATATGTGTTAATTGCGCAAGACATAGGCATGGGGCAATAGGGTTGATTATTGCTTACGCCTTGATGAATTCCTTAGGGCCGAGAATCCAGGCAACTCGCCATCCGGGTAGACGGAATCGCTTGGTAAGGCCGTCAATGATGAGAACGTCGTCATCATCGACATCCTCAATGTTATCAGCAGCTGAGATAACAGAGCCGTCACAGTCACTCGTGTAGTTATAGCCCGAGTAGAACTCATCGCTGATGAGCGTCGCACGCCCACGGCAAATGTCCTGAATTTCGGCAAGCTCGGGATTGGCAACAACGCGACCGGTAGGGTTACGGGGGTTCGAGGTCAAAATGACCGAAGTACCCCTAGCAATCTCATGGGCAATTACATCCGGATGGATGTGATAGCCATCCTCTTCGGAAAGAGGTGTCGGTACGGCAGCAAACTAGGCCTTGAGTGAGCAGGGAAGCTCTCGTTAAGCTCGGGTGACTGAAGCTTACGTTTTTGAAAAGAGACATCATCTCATTGTACGCTGTGTAGTCGGGAATGAAAAAGCCAACATAGGCGTTGTTAAGGATGGCAGCAATGCGAATCAAGCCAGCTCGACCGCCGGGCACAATAGCGACATTCTCCCAAGAATACTGGCTCTCCTTACCCTGGCGATGCATCTCATTGTACATTCTGGCGACAGCAGCCCGCAGGGGCTTGATGCCGGCGGTAGGACCATACTCTCTGGCGGCAACGGAGACGTCGATGTGAGTAGGTCGAGGGAACGAGCCTTCGATTTCATCATCGACCTCGGGGGCGCCTTGGCCCAGATTGGCCCACAGCTCGGGCTCATCCATAAATCCATGTTCGGCGGCGCGCTCAGTACACCACACGACGCCGGTTGACGCACGGCTCGCGTCGAGACCGGCATGGGGCAGATGGCCAGGATTCGCAGCACGAAACTGTCTGTGGATCTTGGAGCTCGTCTCTGCCAAGTCAAGGCGTCAGCATATCTGCTTACAGGTCGGAAAGCAGAACAGCCACACAAGGTGACGGATCAGTGAGAGAGGGAGGATGGGCGGTCGATGCCAAGAGCCAAGGCTCACACCAGATGTACATCATCTTAGGGTACCAATATTGCTTCTTTGCTTCTTTGCTTCTTTCCTACTTTCCGTCTTTGAGCAGAAGATGAGGGCACCGAGACTGTGTAATTCTTGGCATGTATGTGATGTACGGTATGTGATGTATGTGATGTATGTGTGTCTTATACGAATCTACGGGCTTGCGGAAACAGACGTACCATTGGCGCTGGGGTCGCCGATACTGAATCTTCTCCGGGGCTGCCCCGTATTCTTGTTCCTAGCCATGGAGTTAGTGGCACGGTCCCCTCGGCCTCGGCGACTCGACTACTTGTCCGAATGGCGCGGCGTCGGATCTAATCACACACGGCAGGCATATTGTGGCCTCTGAGGACGGTTACTGAACGGTCTGGCTTACATGGAGAATTTGCGACTGTTGAACATCTTGGCGGGTTTGCAAATCAGTCCAGACAGTGTGGATGACGGTCAGCACTGAAGCTCAACTGCACACGAGGGAGGGGGTTTCTCTTGGCTGTGGCTTTGCCGTGTCTTTGCTGTATGCAGAACAACCAGCTAGAGTTGGGAGCAGAACAACAGAACAGCAGAAACGGAGGGTATCTGGTCTGTAAAAGTTGTAGTTGGCACTGGGTCAGCGTGCTCTTCTATTCTTCGCCGTGGAGGTAGAGCGAGACGAGAGGCAAAGGGCAACTTGAAGGAAGAGAAAAAAAAGCAAGCAGACATCACCAAAGCTTTGTCCCACCGACAGAACAACCAGGCGCAGCCCAATTATGCAGCCAGTGCCTCAGTTTGGTGAGGTCCCCTCCAATTGCCGCCCCAGTAGATACCTAGGTAGTGTGGGGGCCGCCATTTCCAGAGCAAATCAGAGCTCTGAGACGCTGTCCTGGGCTGTGGATCGTCGGTGCTGTTTCGGTGCAGGCTTGGCTAGGGATGTGACTTCTCGATGCCATCAACAGAGTCATGCACGTTGTCAAGCTACTACCATGTTGAGATGTATGCTACCTAACTAGGCACTATTTAGTATAAGTGGCAGGCCAAAGATGGAAGTCTCACCTTAGACACCTGCCTATACTATCGGCATCTACTATGTAAAGAGTCCCTAGGAGTAGGTATTGTAGGTATTGTAGGAGCTTATCCATGATGGATACCTTGAAGATGTGTTTAAAACATGAATCTCTATTGGCTTATACATACCAAACACTTAGGTAACACATATTATAATCGTGTACCTAGGTAACTTAGAGTCAGGTATTTCTCCTGGCCACGCTTATAAGTCATGTCTGCAAGTACCTCTCGCCTACCTACTTCCACAGGAGCTCGTACAGACGCAACATTCAGGTGGGCCCAAGTATCACCAGCTAGGTAATCGAGCAATAAAATAAGAGTTATAATTGCCGGAAACAGCTGATATGGAACGTGGCTCCTAAACACAGCATGATTAGGACGAAAATAATAAGGATACATTTATATGATATGTCGGCGATGCCGCCCCGGACAGTCCCGTTGCTTTACGTCGGTACATATAGGGATGATGCATGAATCGAACGCAGCTGGGCGCCGGCTGGCAGCTTAGTGGGGTCAAGAGCACCCCTGCCAGGCGCGTTCTGAAATCAATTTACGCGACTACTGTAAGCTGTGATGGAAGCCAGGATTTGGGAGAGCTTGTCTGCCAGTTTCACCAGCACCATACCTAAGGTCCCTCAATCATTACAGCAACAAATTGTGCCACAACCTCTGCTATACACGATTTCGCCAACCACATACTTTCGGCTCTACCAAAATGGCTCTCATAGTTGACAAGCATCGGCCACGGTCTCTGGATGCCCTGACCTACCATTCAGAGCTGTCTGACCGACTGCGGTCATTGGTATGTACTCCTTGACGGTGGTGATTTAGCCATTCACGCGTATATCCAAGAAGCTCACACGTTTTGTCCTCCCAGGCACAAAGTGGCGACTTCCCTCATCTTCTCGTCTACGGACCCTCTGGCGCCGGCAAGAAAACTCGCATCGTTGCTACACTGAAAGAGCTTTACGGTCCCGGTGTAGAGAAGATCAAGACCGACGCGCGTGTCTTCCAGACTAGCAGCAATCGGAAACTCGAGTTCAATATCGTGGCCTCGGTATACCACCTCGAGATCACGCCATCCGATGTTGGCAATTACGATCGCGTCGTCATCCAAGACTTACTCAAGGAAGTCGCCCAAACACAACAGGTGGATCAGTCAGCCAAGCAGAAATTCAAGGTCGTTGTCATCAATGAGGCGGATCATCTCACCCGAGATGCTCAGGCTGCCCTGAGAAGGACCATGGAGAAGTACAGTCCCAATTTACGATTAATTCTGCTTGCCAACAGCACAGCCAACATTATTGCGCCTATTCGAAGTCGAACTCTTCTCGTCCGCGTGGCCGCGCCGACAGTGGACGAGATTACCAGCGTCTTAGCCGACTCGGCTAAGCGAGAAGGCTGGCCAGAAGTGACAGGCCTGCACAGGAGGATCGCAGAGGAGAGTGGGCGAAACTTGCGGCGAGCCTTGTTGATGTACGAGGCTGTTCATGCCCAGAAGTATGCTTGAGACGAAGCCAGTTTGTCTGTCTTGACGCTGACCTTGTTGCAGTGAGAAAGTGACCGATACGACTCCCATCCCTCCTCCAGACTGGGAGGCATTGATAGCTCAGATTGCTAAAGACATGATGGATCAACACACGCCCGCACAGATTCTCGTTATCAGATCCAAGCTCTACGACCTGCTTACTCATTGCATACCACCTACGACCATCCTCAAGACATTGACATTCAAGCTGATTCCCCAAATAGACGACGACTTAAAATGGGAGGTGATCAAGTGGTCGGCGTTCTATGAGCACAGAATAAGAACAGGCTCCAAAGTCATTTTCCACCTCGAGGCCTTTGTCGCTAAATTTATGCGAATAATCGAGATGTACCTCATGAGCATGGACATGTAGCAGCGAAGAAGGGACTTCACGTCGTCTGATGGGTGTGGCTTGTGGCTCGGCTCGGCGTTGAGGGAGTTTTGAAAATGGGTATGTGAGAGGCGTTCGGGGAAGGGATCTGAGGTAGCACTGGGCTGCATGACATTACTTAAGTCCTTCAAGTGGACAGTCGGATCCGTTATCGGGAAAAAAGTATATAATCTAGCGACAAGATGGTTTGTCGCCATAGCCGAGAGCCAATGTACTGCTTTGATGCAGACTCCTTTCGGCCGCATCGGGACAGTATATTTGCATAGCAAAAAGGCCAGTTCCGCATACGGTACTCCTTCAGAGATGCCGAGCCCAAGCCTACTGTCTCTGGTCCGGTGCAACACACCTATCATTACCTAGGTAAAGATTATACTCGGATAACGAACGCTCTAGGCATATCCCTGTCAGAATTGGTGGGATTCCCCGCGTTCTGCCTACATAGATGCATGGGTAGATCTCTCGACAGCGTGACAAGAGCACCGCCTTGTACACTACGTGGAGATACATACCTGAGTGTGAGTCGGGGGGTTGGTTCCACCGTGACGCTTACGAAAGACTACCGGGAACCGTACGCAGAGGTTTCTCGCAATGCGTTAATTAAAGCAAAGACGGGCGAGACCATGTGGCTTGATTGTTATTTTGGAAATTCGAGCTGAGCCGGGGCTTTAATGTACAATGAATGTGACGGGGGAGTAATTGGGGATGCCAAGCCTGGACTAGACGGAATCCTGGCTTGCGGCGCACTCCAAGTGCGGGGTTTGTCAGGTGAGGGGTCGGGTAGGTTATCCAGAACAGTACCGTAGCTTAGTTACATAGTATCCCGTCCAGAAGGATGTCTCACCTCTTAGACCGACTTCTGCGCTACGCTAACGTAGCATGATCCAACCACGGTCCTACAATTTTCAATCTCCGCGTCTCCGGCCCTGTGTCCGGGCCTGGTTGAAGCGCTACCGTACATACATGGTAGTCGTGCACCATAGCTCGCATAGTGTCTCTGCTTCTCAAGCTGCAAGGTACTGCTCAGTGCATACAACACCGAAAGGGCAGCCAATCCAGTAGCTACCTTGGCCATAGTAAGTGCTCGTCACAAAAAAGGAGTTCAGTCTACCTACAGTATGTATGTAGGCAGTACTCGGGCGTGGCGATCACAACATGGCGCTTGGCCCCTCTCCACTGCCTTCCAGCTTATTACACATCACATATTGTTGGGTGTGGTTGCATTGGTCTGACGGCCCCGAAACCGCCCAGCTTCCTTCGGACACCCTCACAGGGCCACACAGAGGGCTGTGGCATGAACCAGTGGCCCGGGTCGTTGCTCGAGGGTGGCCAGGAGGGAGGGCTTCGGTCTCATTATAAGGACACTTAACATGGCATGTTGTCGCTCTATGGACGGTTGCATGTCTACCCTTGTTACTAGCGGTATACCCAAACGCCCGGGAGGATTCTCCAAGACGTGTGGTTTTCTATCCGTTACCTATACAGTGCTTGCGCTACAATGCAACTGTGTCGCCCTACATGCAAGATGGTCAACAAAGTGGACGAACGGACGGGTTCTTTAATCGCAGCTGTTCCAGTGATGCGAACGTGGATTCTCGTCGCTTTGTAGACGAGCCATGTAGATTTACGATGTGTATCGGCCGGTGGGCATATCCTATTGTTCATCGTGCTGTTCTTGTTCTTGTTCAGCTCGGCCGCCGCGACATATTCCGCCCAACATGGTCGACAGTCTACGCAACTGGCAGAAGCAAAGCAGGCAGAAGAACGCCATCCATATTCCGTCACAGTTCGGTGCCGGGAAAAAGGCTCAACAGATGGGCATCGGCCCCTCACTTCTTCGCTGTCAAGACTGTGCCAAGGTTAGCGAATGTGCGTGAGTATTATTCGCACCCAGACTAACACAGCATGACACAACGACGGTCGAGCGGAAGTGCAAGATAAGACCCACCTCAACTTCGACCCTTACTGAATAGGTCAGACAGTAGACGGTATGCTCCTCAAGCCCTCTCTACTCGGCATCGTAGCCACACTACCTATCTGGGTATGGGTATGAGCACCGAGAGAGGCCAGGACAGTACCAGGAGACGGAAGTACCTAGACGGGCTAGATTAGATCGTTCCTGGGGCGTCTTTTTCAGGGTCGAGGCCACGCTACCACGCTGGCGTCGTGGGGTAAGGGAGCAATGATAGACGTTAATAGCTAATAACGTGCTATAGCAAGTGGATAAGGTAAGGTAGGCACAGCGTCCGCTACCTCCCAACCTCTAAGCGTGGCTGTTGCACCGTGGTAGCGTCGCAGCGTAGGTAGGTACGTCGCAGTGTAGCGCGAGTATGTAGCGAGGTAGCGAGGTAACGAGGTATCGCGCCGTAGGGACATCGCGTCATGTCACTGTGTCCCAATTCTGCCGCATGTCCACGAACATACAAAACTGAGCTGTCCCCTCGCTAGCCATTCCTCTCATCTAATTCACACCCTTTAGTCCTCCCCCTTTCCTCGCCCTCTTCTCCCGCCCTCGGCCGCAACATCAATCGCCTGCGACCGACCCGCCTCCTTCGTCTATTTATAAGTGAGAGCGCTCGCGCCTGTGCACATCCTCTGTCCTCGCCTCAACTCTCAACTCCTAACTAACCCTCGTACCCCGCCAAAGTACTAAGAGGTACCCCGCCATATCGTGTCAGCCCCTCGACCAGTATCTCAGCGCCGCAAACATGGGTGAAGAAGGCAAGGCGCCGGTGGTCGCCGAGGCCCATCTCGTCGATACTTTCCGTAAGCTGCCCATCATTGATCATGCGCGCATGAACAACGCGCGCGCATTGGCTCGGCTTATGAGATGATGTCGCTAACGCCCAAGTACACAGATCCTCCGCAGAAGATGCTTGATAGTAAGCTTCAACCAGCTCTCTCGTGTTGTCACAAATGCAGTTCCCATCATCTAACGTTTCACAGAGCATCCTAGCAAGCCTCACCTCAGCAGTAAGTTGTCACAGCATACGCATTCCGTGCCAGCCAGTCATCGGTTGCTGACCTCTCTCAGGCCTCGAGGAGTACCAAAAACTATACAAGGAGTCTATCACAGAGCCCGATAAATTCTGGGGCCAGAAAGCCAGGGAACTTTTAACGTGGCAGCGTGATTTCAACACAGTTCGCTCTGGATCCCTGGAAAACGGTGATGTGGCCTGGTTTCTGGAGGGTCAACTCAACGCCTCTTACAACTGTGTTGATAGACATGCCTTCAAGGACCCTAACAAGGTCGCCATCATCTATGAGGCCGATGAACCTGACGAGGGCCGTAATCTGACATACGGCGAGCTACTCCGCGAGGTATCTAAGGTCGCCTACGTGCTCAAGCAAATGGGTGTCCGAAAAGGAGACACCGTTGCCGTCTACCTGCCTATGATTCCCGAAGCCCTAATCGCCTTGCTTGCTATCACACGTATCGGAGCAGTCCACTCTGTTGTGTTTGCCGGCTTCTCATCCGACTCTTTACGAGACCGTGTCATTGATAGCGAGTCCAAGGTAGTCATTACCTCAGACGAGGGCAAGCGAGGTGGCAAGCTCATCGGCACCAAGAAAATTGTCGACGATGCGCTGAAGCAATGTCCCGATGTCACTGGTGTATTAGTATACAAGCGCACCGGCGCAGATGTTCCGTTTACGCCTGGTCGCGACCAATGGTGGCATGAGGAAGTCCAAAAGTGGCCATCATACATTGCCCCTGAACCTGTGAACTCCGAGGATCCTCTGTTCCTCCTTTACACATCAGGATCAACCGGTAAGCCAAAGGGCGTATTGCACACCACTGGTGGCTACCTTCTCGGCGCTGCAATGACAGGGAAATACGTCTTCGATATTCACGACGGCGACCGATATTTCTGTGGTGGCGATGTCGGTTGGATTACCGGTCATACGTATGTGGTGTACGCGCCCCTACTTCTTGGTGTCTCCACAGTGGTGTTCGAGGGCACGCCAGCATACCCCAACTTCTCCCGCTACTGGGATATAATTGACAAGCAGGAGGTCACACACTTCTATGTGGCTCCCACGGCATTAAGGCTATTAAAGCGTGCTGGCGATGACTTTGTAAAAGCTCGGATGCCTAAGCTGAGAGTTCTAGGGTCAGTTGGAGAGCCCATCGCAGCTGAGATATGGAAATGGTACTTTGAAGTTGTGGGCAGAGAGGAGGCTCATATTGTCGATGTAAGCTGCACCTCGGCCCATCAGATGAACGATTGCTAACAGAATAGACTTATTGGCAAACCGAGACTGGATCTAACGTTATCACACCACTTGCCGGTGTGACCCCTACGAAACCAGGAAGCGCTTCTTTGCCTTTCTTTGGTATTGAACCTTCCATCATCGACCCTGTTTCGGGCGAGGAGATCCATGGGAATGACGTCGAAGGTGTATTGGCTTTCAAACAACCATGGCCTAGCATGGCCCGCACTGTTTGGGGAGCACACAAGCGTTACATGGAGACATACTTAGATGTCTACAAGGGCTACTACGTGAGTCAATCCCTCGTATGTCCTGAAAACTTACATTAACGAAATATAGTTTACTGGCGATGGAGCTGGTCGTGACCACGAAGGCTTTTACTGGATTCGGGGAAGAGTTGATGATGTCGTCAATGTTAGCGGTCATCGTCTATCAACAGCTGAAATCGAAGCAGCTCTTATCGAACATCATGCGGTTGCTGAGTCCGCCGTCGTTGGTGTTGCCGACGAGCTGACGGGCCAGGCCGTCAACGCGTTCGTCGCCATCAATAAAGGCAACGAGGCCTCGGATGCGCTACGAAAGGAATTCATTCTGCAGGTTCGCAGGAGTATCGGACCTTTCGCCGCCCCGAAGGCGGTGTTCATTGTACCCGATCTCCCAAAGACCCGCAGTGGCAAGATTATGCGCCGTATCCTGAGAAAGATTCTGGCTGGTGAGGAGGATCAACTCGGCGACACAACGACGGTAAGTTATGGTATTGTGCATTCGAAGGATAAACTGCTAACATGGGATGTTCTGTATAGCTTTCCGACCCAACCATTGTCGATAAGATCATCTCCATCGTCCACGAGGCTAAAAAGAAGTAAAATCACAAAATATACATACACGAATAAGCAGCTGTTGGCTAAGTCTGGGCGAATTTTTGATACCATATTGTTACAATAGTGGGACAAGTTTCAGTAAATAGATGTCTTTTTTTTGTATGGGGTTTTTATTAGCGGTCACCATATCATCTACCTTGGATCTGAATCAATCACTTGGTCTACCTACGCTAGTTTTATTACCTGTATTCACAGTGTCATTGATTGTTGACTTCAACGACAGTAAATCAGGCAGCAATCATGATTCCTGATGTTAAATGCTTTTGTTAGTTTTCTTGAGTAGAAGCTTCTGGCTGAGCGCATGTAGATGAGGCACTTTGCGCGTTGTCCCGTTAGTTGCCCCGATAATCCACAAGTTCTTGCCAAGGTACATTAGCCGGCTGGTGGCCCATCTCCAAATGTACGTAGAGCACGATGAGTATACAGAAGAGGCGAAGGTGAAGAATGCGTACGCGCGTCATCTCACTTGGCAGAGGAGGCTGGTTGGTTGGGTTGGTATCTGTAGGCTGGTCTAGATCCCTTGGACAGATCTACAGTGGCGATGAAGATATGAGGAGAGTGTAGTGTAGGATCTAGTATATTATGGTGGTATTGTGAGTGTCGGGCGGAGGCTCTACTGTTTTGACGATTCTGAGCCCGGAAAAGATAGTAAAGTAATATGCATGCCATATCATGTATGCAAAAGGCATCTTGCCGCGCCATCCTCGAGGGTTCGTGGTTGACCCTTAGGGAGTTGAATGTATGTACGGACCAAGATCTAGAGCTTCATGGAAGAGCATGATGAGCAGAGTAGGAGTAGCAGATAGTTTATTCGTCATCTTTATACCTCTATCTACACTTTCTTCTTTGGGGCATGAGAACAGTGAGAATTTAGCTGGTTCCGGTAAAATAGCTCAACTAGGGTGAGAGTCCACGGGATGAATAAATAGGCACCATACTTAGTATGGATTCCTTGCTTCATTAAATACACCCAGAGCTACGTACATACCTACCGATTTATTCTCTCGTCTTATTTTCCTACCTTGAGGCTTACATGTATGTAGGTATCAGTGCTCAACTTAGTCCGACTAGGATTTATCAATTGCTGATCCTGGTATAGAGTACGAACAGGAGGATTATGTCAACAGCATCTAACGTCCATGCATACTTACTAAATATACATATGTGTTATCAAAGTTACGCAGTGTAGGTGCTCAGTAACCATATCTGGATCGTGCATCAACCGTATGTAAATACGAGGCCTATGTCAGCAGTAAAAAAGGTTAGTCTCTCACGATGATGTGTGCATGTCGTGTACCTACCATATAATTTTACACCAAGTTAGATCAAGTACCAAAGCCGATAAATACTTATACAATATACTTGGGTTCTTGGTATTATCCCAATCGGAGAATTAGCTAGGTATGGTGTCGCATAGTACATAGGTAATTACTCTAATAGGCCAATTCATCCCATCAACAAGCTCCAGTTCGTCAGTTGTCAAGGTCTCTATTTGGTAAAAGTTAAAAGAGAGGTAAGGTCAGAAAGAGGCTAGGCACATCCATGTATGTATATTTAAACCCCAGCCCGAGCCGTCCGTTCCGATACGGCTGGACTCCAGGAAAGGTGGCTGTGTGAAACATGACTTGGCAGACTTAGCAGACGGGGTAAAGGGCAAGCTGCGTCGCAGAGTTATCACGACCTGGGATGAAACCGAATCTCTGGGGTCTGTGTGGTGTAGCTTTTGTTTCATCCGGATTGGCACGTGTGTAGATAGATTTCCCGAATCAACCATCGAACGGTCGGTAAATGATCAACTCGAACCAAGAACTCCAAGAGAAGCATGAATACCAAGAGTATGGTACGTCAACATTATGTAGAGGCGCATCGAGGCAGTAAGCCATCTTGAAGCAAGGTGCACTCGCGTAGTGTAGTTGCTAGGCCGCCTGGGCGGGTAGGTAGGTACTTTGTATACCTACTGGATTGAGTAGGTAGGAGATTCCTACCGTATCTCACGCCAAGCCAAGGTTTGTCAGGTTCATTCAGATAGCCTGCTGCTAATGTAAGTGTACCTCTATGTTCCTTCCATGCTACGATAGGTACGATAGGCGCGCATTCCCATCATACCTTCTAGGGAAGTACCAAGTAACTACAAATTCATTAGCGGCCTGTTTTGCAGGTGCGGGCTGCGGCGCGGGCACCATTGAGCTTTCGGCCCCCGGCAACCATCCTACGCTCCTTGTCTTACAGTACTCTAATTCCGGGCCTGTTCCTGCGAACCTGAGTCGTCGAACTTCTCCTTGTTCCAAGCCTAGCAGGAGAACAAGATCTTACACATGTATACACACAAACCTTAGCTCCTCATTCTCCCTCGGTTCTCCTGCGTGGTTTTGAATTGACCCTTTTTTTTGTTTTTGGTTCGCTGTATAAACTTCCAGTTACTGTAGCCATCGTTACCCAAATATCCGTTCCGGCTTCATACGACGCACGACGCACGACGCACGACGCAACGAGCGAACGAACGTCTGCGGATGGGGGGTTGTGAGGATAGAGCCTTGTCCCGCCCGCGGGATCTCTCATTTCGAACATGCGCGTCTCTCTGACCGCCATCGCTGCGTTATTGTACACCTTTGCACGCGACTCGGAAGCGCACTCGATCAAACGGAACCCTCTGAACTACATCACCATCGTCGACAAGCCAACCCTCCATACGCCATCGAATCGCATTCACGCCCATTCATCCTTTGCCGTCAGCTTCTTCCTGCATAATCAGCAAGACAAAGTCCGCATTGAGCTGGAACCAAACCACGACGTCCTGTCGGACGAGGCCACAATACAACATCTTGGTCCTGATGGCACCGTCACGCACGAGGAAAAGATAGACAGGAAAGATCACAGGGTGTATAAAGGTCATGCATTTGTGCAGCACCCTCACCACTCGGAATGGCTCAATGCCGGCTGGGCCAGGATAGCTGTACTCCGAGATGGCCCAAATCCCCTATTCGAGGGCACATTCAGGGTCAACGGGAACTACCACCATATTCAGCGCGCTTCGACCTATACACAGACGCGCCTTGCTGACGATCCCGAGGCACATCCCGCTAGTGACGACTACATGATTGTCTGGAGAGATACTGATATTGCGGGGGATTTCTTTGGTTCGGGATACGAGCTCAAGCGTGGACTTGCCGAAAACGCTTCTGTCTGCTCGTCTGACTTGCTTGACTTCAATAGCCAACTCAACCATCCCGTTAATCTGGGCCTGGATCTACGCGAACTAACATATACCGACTCGGACATGGTCCTGCGCCGGCAGAGTGACCAAATTCCCGGCGGCGATGGTGCTGGCGCCAACCTTGCTAGCACCATTGGATCAACCCAGGGTTGCCCAACATCTCGGAAGGTTGCCTTGATTGGTATTGCCACTGACTGCACATACACAGCCCAGTTTGACGCCAAGGCCAATGTCACACAAAACGTCATCAGTATGGTAAACATGGCGTCGGCAGTATACGAGTCTACGTTCAACATCAGCCTGGGCATCCGAAATCTCACCATTAGTGATGCGACATGTCCTGGTTCCCCTCCAGAGGGATCGCAGTGGAACCAACCCTGCAGTTCAAGCGTTACCATCAACGACCGTCTAGACCTTTTCTCCCAATGGCGAGGCCAATTTAACGATAGCAACGCCTACTGGACTCTGTTAAGTACTTGCGCTACTGATGCTGCTGTAGGTCTGGCATGGCTGGGCCAACTCTGTGCCCAAGGCTCCTCGCCGAATGGCAACGACACCACAGCCGGTGCAAATGTCGTTGTACGGACTAATACTGAATGGCAAGTTTTCGCGCATGAGACTGGTCATACATTCGGCGCTTATCACGACTGTACGTCAACGACCTGTGCAGACGGCACTCGGGCGAACAATCAATGCTGTCCCTTGAGCAGTGGCACTTGTGACGCACAAGGAACCTACATTATGAATCCGTCGACCGGTCCTGGACTCACGCAATTTTCGCCCTGCAGTATTGGCAACATCTGCTCCGCCATGTCTCGCAATAGCGTAGACTTGGATTGCCTCAGCGACAACAAGAACGTCGTTACCATAACAGGTAGCCAATGTGGCAATGGTATTGTAGAACAAGGAGAAGATTGCGACTGCGGTGGTCAAACTGGCTGCCAAGGAAATTCGTGCTGCGACCCTAATACATGTAAATTCACCACCAACTCTGTTTGCGACTTTGCCAACGAGGACTGTTGCACCCATCAGTGCCAGTTCGCCACTAACGGAACTGTCTGCCGCGAGAGCACTGGTACCTGCGATCCGCAAGAAACGTGTAGCGGTACCTCGGCGACGTGTCCAACAGATCTCAAAGCGCCAGATGGGCAGAGTTGTGGCGCAGACGGGGCGGGTCTGAAGTGTGCATCCGGCCAGTGCACATCTCGTGATATGCAGTGCCAGACTCTAGTCGGGGGATTGACCAACAGCTCCGACTTGACTGCCTGTGACGATAACACATGTCTGGTGCGCTGCAAATCCTCCACGTCGGCGCCGGGCTCATGTGAAGGCATACAGCACAACTTCCTAGATGGTACACCCTGCGAGGGTGATGGCCATTGTGAAAACGGTACCTGTAAAGGATCTAGCTTCGGAGACAAGGTCATGCGTTTCTTCCGCGACAACAAGGACATAATAATTCCTGTCGCGTCAGTCGTCGGAGGTCTCATTGTGATTGCCATTGCGGGCTGTTGTTGTTCTCGCCTCAACCGAAGAATGCGGAGGAGGAGATTGGCGCAAAAGGGACAGCCAAGCAGCAGCTGGGTTGGCGGTGGTGTTCCTGCTAATAACGGCTGGGCCATGCCGCCTCCACCTCCTATGGCTCGTAGCGCAGATATTCGACGCGGAAATCAATACGGTATGCAACAACAGCAAGCATGGCCACCAGCACCAGCACCAAGAGCGAACTTGGCTCGCTACGCATAGTATTGCATCGCCCCCCAAAACGCTAGATACCTGGGACCGGCACCCAGGGTCTTAGGGGGGCATATGGAGAGGATTAGCATTGGGTGGATTTGGATACCGGAAGGAATTGATCAACATTCTTCATGGCGTGGCGTTGGTGGCATGATATTTTCGTCCCGTTTCGGGATGATGTGTTATATGGGAATCATGACTTTTCTCCTTGGTTTGTGTTGGATTGGATCTGCTCTCGACTTCTATTACCGTATATAGTGCACTGGCATGTTGTGGACTGTACGACATTTTAGCTTGTTTTGGGTCCGGCAAGACGTACTCTTGTCGGATCTCTTGTTAGACTTGGAATAGGGCCATGCCGCTCGGTGCAGTGTGGCCTGACATAAGTATACGTATATAGACCAGGCAACCATCCTGATGCCGCCTATGGAGGTTCAAATGAAAAAAACATATGTCAATTGCTTCTGTGGTGTTGTATGTCAGTGTGTGGCGCAGTTTTCACTCTTGCAAAGCTTGGTGTGTCATCAACTGCACCGTGGATGGTAGACCGAATGGTTATCCCAATACTTCTGTCAGAAGATGATACCCCATGGGATTATAAAGGTAAATCTTCCTTTGTAGCTTCGGTGCGAAACTGAAATTTAGAATTCAAGTACCGCTAGCTACGTATGACGAGCACAGTTTTAGTCATTTGGATTTCACCGAGTCCTTTTTTTTCTTGTTTTTCTCTTTTCATTTCTATTATATGTTTTTCTGTTAGTTATAGCTGACCTATTCGATAATTTTTCATTTTTATTACCATGGCTGCTATCATTACTTATACTCCTTTCTACAGAACCCCCCGTGTGCGCGGCTTGCTCTCCTTCCTCAACTATACGGGGGACGTACAGGGACAAGTAAAGGATAAAGAAGCGGCTCTAAGCGCCCTCAATAAAGGACAGGAAAAATGTCGGATGTTTGCCCTATTCATTCAAAAAAAAAGTTGTGTTCCCCTCTTGAACGAGGCTTCAGCGCGCTATCCATAATTATGCTATCTGTGTGCCATGTATGTTGGACAGTATGATACTTAAGAGTTTGTTCATAGCATATATTCCCCGCGCTTTATTACATATGTCCTCCGCTGTCTTTGCAAAGCTTTATATTTAACGGTCCTGATTAGTCCGCTTGCGCTGCTTTTCCGCTGTCGATGAGCGCGGTGTCTCTGTCCCTGTGCTCGTCCTTGGGCCTGTCCTTGTGCGTGAGGACGGCGTGCTTAGTTCACCGACGCCGCAGAGCGCACGGGCGTATTTCAGACGCGTGGCTGGGATGCTCTATGCGGGGGGAAAGTATCAGTTGTCCAGTCAGTAAGTAAAATAGGTGATTGATAAGGGGATCATCAAGAAGAGGACACAACGAAAAACAAAGCGAGCGCTTACGGTTGAGTCACGCACGGCGGCCATCATGAGGAGCTCCGGGTTGTCCAGCACCTGGGCGGCCACGCGTCGACGGTCGTAGACGGCAAACGACTCGTCTTTCCTGCTGTTCCTCGGGCAAGCAGCGGTTCCTAGTTAGCTCCGTGCGCGCCGAGTACGGAGAGCGCAGACAGCAGACTCACACGCCAATACGTGCAGGCAGAACATTCCGTGACGAGACAGCCCTGGTGCCGTCCCCGTTGTCGTTCTCGCCGCCACTGCCTCTGTCGGGCGCCGGGAGCCAGTCGCTGTCTTCCGAGTCGGAGTGGTAAGGGTTCTTGCCGCGGGCCTGACGATCCCGCATCTCGGGTGTGAAGCTTGTCTCTGCTGTTGCCGCCGTCGTCGTGTGTTTCAAGGCATCGGGTTTAGGGCTGTTTGAATGTGAAGACACCATGATGTGTTATTTTCTATTATTATTCCTTGCTCGATACAATACTTCCCCGCTGAGTCTCTTGACCTTAATTTGTGTCGATGGCTGAAAATGATATCCCTACCAGATGCTTTGAGGTGAGGTTGAAATGTGGGGGTGATTGATCCGGACAGGAGGTACAGGTCACATTATAAAGTCAGCCCCGATCAAGAAATTGATTGGGATACAAACCGGTTACAATGAGATAACCAAGCCAATTGGTTACCTGTAGGTACTTAAGGTAGGTGCTTAAGGTAAGGTAGTACTTTCCAATTGGCTTGTGTGTACGAGGATAGGTAGGTACTTACTTATATCGAGTCCAACGCGTTCGAGTTTAACTGAGCTTATTATGTCTTATCAAGCACATATCCAATAACATTAAGACTCAGGTCTAAATTGAATAGACAGACATTTGATGTCAAACATCGCCTTCGATACCAGAACTCCAAAAGGCGTATGTATGAAGAAAATGGATGTGTAGTTTATTCACCTACACAGTAGAATCAACTGACTTAATCCGCAATCTATAATAGTAATAATAATAATAATCAGTCGATATGGTTGAGTTTTTAGCTGCTGGCGAAAAACCAAAACCTCGTCTGCTTTACATTACTTCATAGTAGGCAGGTAGGTAGTTTTATACAAGTATGTATGTTTATATGTATTATCTTCCAACACCAACCCTTCGGGCTGTGGCACAGCATCGACAACAACACACTGAAACAAACGAAACAAAGGACTGTGGCCCACTTCTGGGCAGCAGAGGCGTATATGCGCACCAATCTCCATCTTGGGGGACGGACAGGAATTTCCCCGACGAGAGCAACGCGCCCCGGCGAGGGGGCCCGCTTCCCCCCCGAGTCTGCATGCCTTACCCCGTAGAACGCGGAGAAGATGCTCACACGACAGGTCTATCTGCCTACTAGGTATTGATTTTTATTTTGTTTTCTGCTTTTTGGAGAAATGTTATAATAAGAAAGGGGAGCAGGTGCGATTTCTATAATTTTCTTGTATCTAGACTATACCACTTCATAGATAAAATACTATCTTTTCCTTACTTACTTCAGTCTAATATACGAATATATATATACCTTATACAATTACACCGAGGCCACCCTCCACTGTGCTCCCGATCATGACGACTTTCACCGCGATCCGCGAAGGCGAAACCCCTCTCATCGAGGTCGACGCAGCCAAACGGTTATCCAAGATTGACCCCATGACATATGGCGGATTCACAGAGTACGTGACTCAAAAAGAGAAAAGCGAACATGAAACCAAGAAGACGGGGGAAAACACTGAAGAATACCTGTCTCTCATTAAATCACTTTCACCAGAAAACAAGCTGACTTGAACTCTCCTCTCCCTACTAGACACATGGGCCGGTGCATCTACGGCGGCATCTACGACCCGTCAAACCCCCTCTCAGACTCGAATGGCTTCCGCAAGGACGTCATCTCGGCCCTGAAGGAGCTCGACGTGCCTGTGATCCGGTATCCGGGCGGCAACTTCTGCGCGACGTACCACTGGCAGGACGGCGTCGGGCCGCGGGAGAAGCGGCCGTCGCGGCCGGAGCTGGCCTGGCTCGGCACGGAGACGAACCAGTTCGGCACCGACGAGTTCATGGCCTGGCTATCTGTCCTCTCCGAGGGCCTGCCGGACGGGCGGCGCGTGGAGCCGTACATGTGCCTGAACATGGGCACGGGCACGCTCGACGAGGCGCTGGCGTGGGTCGAGTACTGCAACGGCACGCGCGACACGCACTACGCGAACCTGCGGCGGGCCCACGGCCACGCGGAGCCCTACGGCGTCAAGTACTGGGCCCTGGGCAACGAGGTCTGGGGCCCGTGGCAGATCGAGCAGATGACGGCCGCCGACTACGCCAAGAAGGCGGCGCAGTGGGCCAAGGCGCTGCGGTTGCTGGACCCGGGCATCGTGCTCGTGTTGTGCGGCCAGGACGGCACCGCGTCGTGGGACCACACCGTGCTGCAGGCGTGCGTGCCCGTCGTCGACATGCACAGCATCCACGTGTACACGGCGGCGGGCACCTCGCACCTCAAGAACGTGACGGCGCCCCTGGCCGCCGAGCGCGCCATCCGCATCACCGCCTCGCTGATCGAGCTGGCCCGCATCGAGCGCGGTGTCCCGGTCTCCAAGCCGCCCACCAAGATCTGCTTCGACGAGTGGAACGTCTGGGATCCCGAGCGGGCACCCGGGGACAAGGGCGCCGAAGAGACCTACACGCTCTCCGACGCGTTGGCCGTCGCCGTCTGGCTCAACGTCTTCGTGCGCCAGAGCAGATATATCGGCATGGCCAACATCGCGCAGACCGTCAATGTCATCTCGCCCCTCATGACTACCAAGGACGGCGTCGTCAAGCAGTCTACCTGGTGGCCGCTGCTCTTGTTCTCCCGCTACATGCGCGGCTGGACTGTGGCGACCCACGTGCGCGCCGGTGCTTACGGCGGCGAGACGCAGCCATCGTGGCTGCAGGGTACGTTGGACGATGGCGCGCCGTGGCTCGATGTCAGCGCGTCGGTCGATGAGCAGGGTCATGTCAGCCTGGCTGTTGTGAATATTAGTGATGCAGAGGATTTTGAAGTCGAAGTCAAGGGCGTCACTGGGAAGAACGTAACTGTGTACACGGTAACGGCACCGCAGGTGACTGCCACAAACACCGAGGGAAAGGAGCAAATCAGCGTTGTCGAAAACACGTGGAACGGCGAGGGGGCCTACAACTTCCCGAAGCACTCGTTTACCATGCTAAGATGGAAGTCCTAGAGTTTGTTATAGTAAGCTGGTTATTGACCGATCTGACTGGCACTGTATGTGTGGGATGCGCTTATGATCGTGAGGTCCAAATCTTGGAATTTAATATCTATTAGATTTTTCTTTCTCTCAACCCCAGCCCGTTATAGTCGCTCTGTTATATGTGTTATAGTCGAATAGGTATACAAATGAACCATACTTATGCGGATGTATCCACCCCCATGTCCCGAAGCTCTACATGCTTCTTTTGCTTGTTGTACAAGAGTATCCCCATTCGTGTCCCGTGTCTCCAAAATAAAGCCAGGTTGAGAGTGATCTGCCGTTCGGAAAATCGTATCATCGTCTCGCATTGTGAGCCAACATAGGAGTGACATGCATGGGCGTCGGCAAAGTTATTTTGAAATCAAAATTGGTGGACTCAACGTTCAAGTAAGATTCCATAGGATTTTTCTAAATGGCCACTTCGAGAAAAGGTGACGGGTTGGCCGTCTAATCATTGACGCCAAGCTGGCGCATCGTATCGGCAAAATCTAACCCAGTAACTGGTGCTACTACCTATTAATGTAGCTTTTGAACGTTTTGAGTGTTTGCTAGGCGAAGATAGTGACGATTGTAACACTGATCCGATCAGCTGTTCCCGCGAACCTAAATCGATCTCACCTGGGGCAACCAGTCGAGTCTTTTGATAAAGTTATTTGCAAAACCGTAGAGGAAAAATGTGATAAAATAGCTTCATCACCTGAAGTTGATAACGGCAAGCTGCAGGAGAGTTAGCAGTAACCTAGATCCAGCAATTAGCTACGACTTACTCGACTATTAACGCCATAGGCTAACTTATGCCCAGTAGAATCCCAACCTAGGCAATGCTCGTCTTCTTCATCTGACTCGGGATTCATCCTCGGGCTTAGCCAACCGGGATGAGGAAGGCGACTCCAACTTGCACGAGGAATACTGTGGTCGTCCACTTTCCAGATGAGAATCCTTTCACTTGTTGCTCCAGCGATAAAAGCGCCATCCGGCGTAAAGGCAAGCGCGACAATCGGAGGGCCCATAGTCATGGAGCACTTAGCTGGGCCCTCGGGAGCAAGCGCATTCCAGATGAAGATGGCTCCATCTTCGCCGCCTGATGCTAGCAATCTTTCGTTTTCAACAGTGGGCGACTGTTCTGGTTGAAAAACTAGCGCAGTTACGGCATCGCAATGGGCCGGTATCGAGCGCCGCTTTCCGGAACTTTCCCATATCTAGATCAGTGGTTAATAAGGCAACCCATAAAAACGAGAAATTCCTTACATCTACAACGCCTTTCTCTCCGCACGTGGCAGCCAAGGAACATCGTGAATCGTACTGAACTTGCGTCAATGTATCTCCTTCTCTTGTTTCGAATTTTTGTACATTAGATATTTCTCTATCCGAGTATCTCAACAACACTAGGAGATCCCCACCACATAGGAGAAACTCAGTATCGCTAGTCCACGCTGCATCTAGTGGCTCGGCATTTAGGTCGTGATTTGGAAGAAAATATGTCAACGAGTTTAGTGTATGTGAATGATAAACGGTAATCAGCGTGCCTCCGCTGTCGGGTGCTATCGCCAGAATCGCCGTGTTACGCGGACTCCAGCGAAGCTTGATGATGGGCGGCTCTGCGACTTCGAAGTGGTGGATATGGGTGCCTTCGGGGGTCCAGAGTGTGAGCCTCGCCTTAGAATCCGAATCGGTAGCAACAGCAATGGCGCTACCATCCCAATTCCAGGCCATAGCAGTGACGGTAGCCTTGGGCGGTATATCGTCCTCGACCAGATTATGGAAATCCGGTACGATGCCATTCACGTGATCCTCAGATGCAGGATCGGCTGCTGCCCCACGCGAGATATTCCAGATGCGGGCTAGCGCATCGGTTCCAGCAGCCGCCAAGAGGGAGGGATCTCGCGGGTGCCATTGGCAGTGCAGTAGCACTGGTGCACTGTCACCATTTACCCTGGATAGGGCGCCGGGTGCATCATCGAGCCCCGAGCCGAGTGGGATGAACGTGGTTTCGTAAGCCAATTCTTCGACTTTGTCGACCTGCGTGCCTTGTTCGGGGCCGTCAGTGCGAGGCAGCGGCGTGGGCGCCTGCTCGCCCTCTAGGGGGGATGGGTAGGCATGATTGTCGCCCTGGTGGTCCTGGCCGTCCAATTCCATGGGGGTTGTGGCTGTATCCACTCCATGTTCGTACCCATTGCTTAGTCGTGGCCGCTTGGCCGGGGAACCGTTCACAAGAGAAGACTGCTGTTGCCTGTCGCCCTGGCGTTTTCGGGAATTTTCCGTGTCGGCTCCAGGCGCTGCTGGCACTACTGGAGCAGGAACCAATGCTGGCGCAGGCTGTAGCTCTAGATCAGGTTCCGCGTCGGCATCATCGTCACTTTCCTCTGGTGTCTGCTGACGAGGCGGTGGATGTGCATCCAGTGGACCAAAAACCCCTAGCTGCATCGCCTCGGCCAGTGCCGCCTGCGCTGCTGCATCACCAGGTACCTGCACAGAAAAAGTCGTCAGTGCCAATGCCCATTTGGCCGGAATCTGGGCGGCAATTTGGAGGAAATCAATTCAACGTCCCAGCACAAACAAGCGCTGTGATTTTACTTTGTTGGTTCTGTGTTTTGCCTAGTGCACGGCGCAGTTCGCGGAAACACTGGACATTAGAAAGTCGCGGGTTCCAGCACGTACCTGGCTCGTCTGTGCATACTCCCTCTCTAGCGAGTGGTACAGCAGACCTTTGTTTAAAACATTGACTAGCGCATGGCTCTTGACATACGGCGCAAATTCTAGCTGCCGATGAGGTTCTTGAACGTGCCACTCCTTCTGGAATTTCACGGCCGTCTCTCGATAATCTGCACAATCTCCACGTTAGTTCGCATGACACAAACCCTCACCCATCTCAGCTGCCCCTGCGCACAATGGCAGCACAGCCGTTACCAACAGTTCCAGGGCGTCGTCGAATCAAGCAGCAAAGGTGGGCGCCCGGGGGGGTAAACACGTACTCCCTTCTAGTAAATACCTAAGTTTTGAGAGTCAATGGGGCCGCAGGCAGACAGATGAGCTTGCAGAGGCAATATAGGCCGCTTGAGTGAAAAAGGCGTGAGGCGAAGTGTGAGTGATGAGGATTGGGACGGGGCAAGGGAAACGGGTGACAGCGTACCTCCAAATCAAGAAATTGACCCGGTTTGAGTCTAAATGCTCCTTCATAGTGCAAGAAAACAGCAGGCGTTGTGGGAGCACGAGATATACATAGGTCTTGTATTTTCGAGCGAGGAAGCGACGGAGACCTCAGCAAGGACTGACAATCGGTGTCGGCGGACAGAAATTCGTTTTTGAGATGTTGAAGACAAGGAATAATGAGAGAGACGGGAGTTGATGAGCCCTGAATGAGCCAAGGTCCATGTCTTGTGTCGGGGCCAAAACTAAAGGTCTCGCTGGCCCACTCTTGTCTTCCGAAGAGGGATAAGCCTGGTCCAGCGTGCAGGACCTACAGGGGGGACTAGAGGTACCTACAATAGGTATCGTACGTACTACTTATACCACCTGGGCCTCCTGTTACGGGTATTGTGGTTTTAATATCAGGTGTGATACTGGTGGTATGTATGTACTTAATCTTTACCTACTTACTATCTTACTTTCGGAATGATACTATCAATTTACATGTTGAAAACCGGGCTGGTATTCAGGCTTGAAAACACCAACATGGAGAAGCTAAAGTAAAAAAGGCCACAAGGAGGAAACGGCGGGCTTTGCTGGGATGCGAGAGGTTAGTAGGTACCACCTAGTTACCTAGTGTAGGTACATTGTCAGCACTCGACATGCGTGGTCCTGTGGTGTAAGGCAGGTAAACCCTTCATCCTGGGCTCGCTTCGACGCTGCGCCCAAAATCATCAGTCCCAGATTATTTGCAGATCTTCAAGTACCCATGTACCTAGCGTCTTGTCAACTGCTCGATAGGCGGCTTTCTACACAGTAACACAGTGTCTCACCCAGCGGTTTATTTACCCTCTTTTCCCGCCGTGTGGTGTGCCGGCGTAGACCAGCGGTTCCGTTCGCCACGCACATACTGGTATCCTACAATTCTGCCCGTCATGTTCATTCGTTTTAGGTTAGCATACTAGGTGTATAAGTATATATGTACTCCGACATGGCGGCATTGATCTAGCACACTGTTCTCAGATGCGATTCTCGCGCGTGTCATGATGTGTTGCTGCAGCGTAGGTACGGTACCCCAAACCCCTCAAACGTAAAACCTTATACATATTCATTAGGATTGGACACTGTTACCACCTGCGTGCCGTGTATAACTCGGGTTGCGCAACAGCATGGCGTGTGTCTGGGCGTTTAGAGAGCGGAGTTCGGTTCGTGCCAGTTGTGCTATCAGGCGGAAGGGCAACGAGATACCGCCGCACTTGGCCGAGGCGCTGGCATACCAAGTCGGTAGAACATTGGCATCGTGGTGTAGTGCAGGGGTGTCTTCTCCGTCGGAAGCCAACAAGCTTGACACATCATCCCCAACTTTGCGATGTCGATGCCACCAGTGGACGAAGTTGCATCGTGCTGATCTTCTAGAATGGATGCAACACTTTCTGTTCATCCCCCGTTGTGTCTCTCGCTTAGTCTGCGCTTAGGAATGGAGAGCGACTCTCCTTGGTCAGATTTTCGCTGCCCATCGTCAAGCAGAAACGAACTTGAAGAGGGTCCAAACATCCAAGTCCGGTGACGTTTCACTAGGTACAGTGCCTGCAAAAGCGAATGGACCGCACCCCGGATGCTCCACCTCGACTGTACGTATACATATACATAAGTATACCCATACAGAGCAGTAATGCGATCCTTTTTCTACCGAGGGTTTGCTACCCATGCTTACCCAATGAAAGGCAAGCTTCGGTCTCATGTGCGTTATGACTCGTGGCATCCGATAGGGAACAAGGTCAGCTCATCGCGTTGCTAGAGGCTCTAGCGCTCTTCGAGCCATGTATTCCCGACATGGAGTTCAAGGTTGTTTTTCAGAGGGGAGCCGTCGATAGTGCTGGCTCATGAACAGGGTTACAGTCCGAAGGCAGGACTGCTCGACTGCTAAGGCATTGATTGGTATTGCCGACCCACGCGGTAGAGCGTTTCTACGCTGCAGGGTATTCCTACACGTAGTGTAGGCTAACCTAGTAGTTGGTTGTATTGGCAGGACGCTTGACAGGCTAGACTGATTAATTACTGTAGCACCCAGCCCTCTTTTGATGCAAGGGTGGCGACAGCACAGCTGAGCCTATCAGCTCGCTCGCTCGTCGAACAATAGAAACTGGCCAAACTCCAGAAAACTCCACAATCTCCGGAATAGGATTCGATTCTACTCCTGGCTCGTGAGATGCTTATTATTAGGACCTAAGCACAAGAGGTACTGCACAGGCTTTCAGAGTGTGTACGGTAGTGCATGAGTACCTGGCATTATTTTCTCGATTTCGGACAATCTCAGCAATTGATCTACCTACCGCCGCCTTGGAAACAACACACATCATATAGGTATACCACCAGGTATTTTTCTCCGCCGTGGGTTGACGGCGACGGCTAACAATGCAAGCGAGGCAAGTTGGCTATGACACGCCCACCCATCTACTGGGTAGGGAATATAGCGGATACCTACCTGTAGGTAGATAGCGAAAATAGCGTGATCGAACGGCAAATACCTGGGTACCTGACCAGGAATGCGATGGGACGGATCAGAACACCAGATTCTCAATACGCTGCGCCTCTGTCCCCATTGGTCGTAGCGCGCAGGAGCCGGAGTAAGGTGCCTTGGTAGGGCACCTCTCATCCAGGCTGGTCTCGGTCAGTGTGCTACGGCACCTATGTAGCTTGTCGATTGATGTGTAATTGGCCAACTTACCTTGAGGTATGCACAGTACGCCAAGCTCGTCGGGTGGTAAATTTTAAAGATGGAACCGGCCATTTTGCTTTACACTAATAAATAGTGCAGTTTATACTACATAAGTAAGTTCATGAGGATGAACCGTCGACTCATGAAAGTGAAGGGTTTTCCTAATTGTTCCAGAAAACCCTCTTCTCGCCTCTCTCACTAGTTTAAGGTACCTATAGAAGTAGACCGGCAGTGCCCTGGTCATACATGGGACCTGACCACTTGGACCCGGCTGAATGTCGGGATTCAAGGGGTTCGAAATAGCCACGAGGGACCAGTCGACCATTTACAGGCACGACCAGACAACGCCTTAGCCGAAGACTGTCTGCGAGGTTATTCTCAGACCACCGTCGGAAAAAAAAGTCCCACCCGATAGGGCCACATTTGGAGAGCATACCCAACACCTGCTAACTAGTTTACAGCAAAATCATGATCCAAAACAAATGTAACAGCAACATGAATGGATATACATAAGTACATATGTACGTACGCATAGTACCTACCTAGATCTACTAATTTAGGCACTTGTGGCTGAGTGGTATTCCCCCATGCCGGCTACATCGTGGGTTGGGGTGTAGGCGTGTAAACTGGCTAAGTACCGAGTACTTTGTGGCTTGCCTGACTGACCAATATCCGCAGAGTGCTACCTATGTCCATGTACATATTACAGATAACAGCTTGCCACCTTGCATGATTAGTTCAGATCATACAGGGATGCACAAGCCACGTTATGCACAGGGTATCGACGACCTGCTGTGGCTTGTTCATCAGGCTGAAGTCTAGTACCTAGTTGAACAACTAAGTGACAAGCTTGGAGACAGGCCTAGTGACAGCCCACGCCTCATATCGCGTATCGCCTCGCTGTTGCTGATCGACTATCTACTACCGTATAATACCTAATTTGATTCTCTTCGCTGTCAACTCTACGGTCGCTACATGCATCGGTCCCCAGCCCCAAGATGCCGCCGCGACTCAACATACCGCCCGTCACCCGAATAGCCCTTGGTGTCCTCGGTCTACAGTCATTATCGCGCATCCTCATTCTGCGAGCCCGCCCCGGCGCTTTTATTGAATGGCTGGTCCTGGTGCCCCAGCTTTCCATTTTCTACCCGTGGACCTTTCTCACGACGACGCTCGCCGAGGACAATCTCACTAGCCTAGTCATCGCCGCCGTCACGCTCTTCAATGGGGGCAGATATCTCGAGAGAGCTTGGTCCTCCAAGGAGTTCGCCAAGTTTCTCCTTGTCGCATCGCTGATCCCGAATTTTTTGTGCTTCTTGCTTTTGATTGCCCTGTTCACCCTAACACGGAACGAGGATTGGACGTAAGTTCACTCTATCAAACCACCTCTCCACATGGGCCGACCTCTCTAACTGCTGTATCCTCGCAGACTAACCACTGTCAATGGCACCATCCCACTTCAAATCTCCTTTCTCGTCGCTTTCAGCCAGCTGGTACCTGCTCATACGGTCACACTATTCCGGGGCGTGTTGTCGCTTCGCGTTCCACGGTTTCCCCTAATCTATATCGGCTTAATCACTGTGGCGAACCTGACACCCTGGATCTCGAGCGCAAGCTTGCCGTTGGCCCTTCTTGGATTTCTGACGAGTTGGACGTACCTCCGTTTTTACAAGACCGTATTTCCCGACCTCGACTCATCGCAGCCAACCTCGATGCGAGGTGACGCAAGCGAAACGTTTGCCTTCTCAGAGTTCTTTCCCGCTCCTGCGAAGCCATTGGTCGCGGCGTTGGCAGACCAAGTTTTTGCCATGCTCGTGGCTGCACGGATATGCACCCCTTTCTCCCAAGCCGATATTTCTGCTGCTCAGGGCAACAACTTCCACCACCCACGATCTGCACCTGGTGGTGTGAGGGCCGAAGCCGAAAGGCGGAGAGCTCTTGCGCTGAAGGTGCTTGACCAACGATTGCACGCCGCTACGAGCAGTCCGGCTGCCCGGAGTCAACCGACACCGCCCTCCCAACCGAGTGGCCCAACCATACAAACACAACCTCAGGCCAATGTTCAGGCAGCCATGACATCCGAACCAGCGACCATGTTGGGAGAAACACACTACAATCCAGACCACGAGGGTGGCGAAAAGGATGATTCATAAAGTATTCGCATAAACGGTGTGATGATGGGTTGCACTGTTCACCTCTTATCCTACGAGCACGGAGTCTGGATCGTTCCTGTATTCATTAGAAGAGCATGTCTCTGTCTGGAGTTGGACTATTTGTATTCAACATCTGGGTCTTTTGTTTGTTTTCATGGGGGGTTATTGTTTGCTTCGCTTTGTACTGCTACGATAATGACAGGCTGCTACGAAGTGAGCAATTTCGCTCTGGGCACTGGATGTAGCCTTTACAACGTAGAAATACGTTGAGCTCCTCAGGCTAGGTATTTAGGCTTTCAAACCTCGGTAATGGATAGCTCTTTGATCAATGGCATGGAATCTCTTGACGACCCCCTGCCTAATTAGACCTGCCTTAAGAATATGCAAATACTTATAATAGATGTATGTAACTAACAGGAAAATGGAAGGGAAAGGGGAGAAGAGAAGAGGATGGGGGAAAGACCACGCATGCCCCCCTGCTTCAAATTGTCCTTCGTGGTCGCAGCAGAATAGTTGTATATACTGCAAATAGACTCATCATCAATGCTACTCCAATGAAAATTACTGTCGAGCGGCGTGCAACATTGGCAGGTGTCAAGAGTTGATATCTGTTTTAAGACGCGGTGTACCTTTTCCCAGTCCGCGGGCAACAGATGTTGTCTCATATTGGCGCCGTAGCACTGCATATGTGAAGTACAACCGGGACGGCTGGACGCAGGCGTACTTGTATCCCTCGAGTTTCGACGCTCTAAAGTTGTACGACGTCCTTGCCAGATATGGTCGGCTGTCTGGCCACCCGCCTGGCTCCCTCTGTAGCGGCCTCGGACAAATAAAATAAAATGCTAAGGCAATCAGGGGAAGGCAACCTGGGCGCAGGCACAGACTCTGTCCTTCTTTTGTCCCCTCTCTGTTTTTCTTTATAGGAATAATATCAACCTTGCTGCGATTTATAACCGGGACTTGTAAATTCATATGGCCGTAAATGTGTCGTTGCGCATGCAAGAGAAGAGCAATCTTTATTAATGATGATCAGGCAACAAACCTGTGCTATGTGCGGGCGTGCATCTGTGAGAGTTGGTAATCTCATACCGAAACCTTCGGGGACAGCAGGTGTTTTAAATAGTAACCGCTCTGCTTCCATGATTCGATCAGCCAATAACCGAATCAGTTGAGATCATTGTAGCACAACATGGCATCTCACACGATTCGCCGCCTCGGCGTTCTGTCGCTCCCTCGTGTTCTTTGGTGTGCCAACGCTTAACCCTCCTCCTCACACTGCCTAGCACTTGATTGATGCATGAGTGAGTTCGTTCGTGCTGGGAGAAGGGCAGAAGACGGTATAGTTTGTTGCCAACCGTTGCCTGTTTGTGTCTGCACGTCACACATGCCGTTGCTCGAACCACCAGAGGTTTGCAGTGTGGCAAAGGGGAGATTGAGGCCAAACTTATCTCATCTGGCTGATGGTATGGTGATGATGTAGCCGGCCAAAGTGTTGTCACAACTTAATATAGTTTGTGGCTTGCATATAGCGGTTGACCCCGGGTGGAAACTATGGTGTAATTGCCGTTCGGGGGTTCTTGTATGGCGATGCATCGAGCATGATGCTTGCCAGCTTGCTTGATTAGTTGTTTGCTTCCTTGCCACCTAACTGCACGGGTGATGAGTAAATTATGGTTATATGTTGTATTGGTGTCGTGGTGGTTGCAGAGACATGTACTTTTATGTGTCTTATGCTGCTCTGTTACAGCCTCCTCGAGAAGCCAAGGTACCTAGGTACGTATCGTCGGGAATGGATCGCCTGATGAACTACCGGTGTCCTATTATTGTACGTCGGTCCTTGTCCTGTCCTGTTGCGTGGGTGCATGCGAGGGCGCGGATATGAAGCACGCTCACCAACAACAACACACCAACAGCAGTCCATGATGCGTGACACAGCTTTCCACCGACGCAAGCACCACAGCACCAGAGTACTGTACGGTACCACAGCGCCGCAGCGCTGTCATGGTCGAATGACAAGCGTGCCTACGATCCGCCCTCCCTTAGACCAAGCGAGCCCCAAGTCGGCGGCGGATGCCCACATCGACATATTCAGCATGCAGGCCAAGGCAGCATCGGGCGGCTCCACTCATCCACATGCCACATACATACATGCGGTAGTGTAGGTAGGTAGGTAGGTAGGTAGGTAGTATACTGCTATGCAAATCTTGGAGGCGTCCGGGTTGTGGTGAGGGAGGGTGTGCGATCTAAAACAGGATAGAGAGCCACCCTGAAAAAAGAGTGGGATGCAGCCGGGGCTCAACCAGACCGACTGCGGTGTCAGACCTGGCGAATGATAGCAACCACCTGCACACTGCTGCAGTATGTATGCGTGAGATGCAGCGCATATCTATCGGTGCTTTTTATGTGGCGTACTCAAGTAGCGAGCAGGAGGTACTTAGAGGTAAGTGTAGTGCGCACTGTTAGGTAGTATAGGTAGGCAATGTACTGTACTTTAAATAGTAGGTAGGCGAGGTAGGTAGTATTGACAGTGCTACAGTACAGTACTTAGACAGATAGTGCCGTCCATCCAATGTACTTGATGGGTTGGGTTGGGTCGATTTTTCCAACCTCAACCAATGTCTTCTCCCCATCACCAGGTAAGTTAGTTCTTACCATCCATACCTCAGACAGACAGTACACATACATTAAGTTCTACCTACACATGCACTTCCCTACATACTTCCCTACATTGCATAGCACCAATGACCATATCGATCTAAATGACTTACATAAACTACCTACTCCCGGGGGAGACGGATATCGAGACAGAGGGCACATATTGTAAATATATGAGTGCTACCGGGCCAAGACAGACTCTCTATCGACACTCCCCTTCCTTCTCATTTGCACATCTGCCCGAGGTAGGCAGGTTACCCCAACCAACTTACTCTTCGAAAGATTTATGACATACGTATGTAGTACCGGTAGCAGGTCCTGACTGTTCATCCATGCCTCCACACAAGCTGACATCTTGACGAGCGAGCGCCCGGACGGCTCTAACTAAATAGCTCTCTCCAAACAGGGTCAGCTCGGTTCTGTTGGTTTCCGCTGAACGAACTGTCCTTCCCTGTCGCCATTGATCTCCTCGCATCAATCCGGAGGATTCCACAGCTCGAACATGCACGCTTGCGGTGGCGGCACAGTGATGACAAGTCTGTTTCACACCCCTCATTTTGGGATTTTGTTTTACTTATTTATCTATCCTACCTGTTGTCTCTTTTTCTCTTTACCGATCGATCAATGTACCCCCTACATTTCATCAGAGTAATCAACCAATCTAGATTGCCAAGGGCTCAGCTTCATGTCCCTCACTCACATGGTAGCCGAGGGCAGCTGCGCCCAGGTCAACGCAAAATAAACTACAAATAAGGTATTTCACTGCCTACGCTAGGCAATGCGATTATCTTGGCCAGCAATTGTCAGGAGCCGAAGCTTCTGCGTACAATGCAGCCGACTCGTAACGATACACATTAGTAAAGTATGAGCACTTAGTTTGGAGTCAAATCTGTCACTCTGCTGCCAGAAACAGAACCACTGCCGGGAGTGTTAGATAACGCTGAGTCAGTGGTTGCGCACGGATTAAACATGGAGAGATGATGCGACTGGGGAGAGAGCATTGCTGGCACGTGTCTTATTCTTTCAAGAACCTTGGTGTTTCTGCCTTTATATATACTAATGTGGAAGATTGAGGTAGCAAATTAACATCTCTCTACATAGTACATATAGAGGTTTATAATAGATTTATTTTTAACCTTTTGTTTTACCTAGTAAGTAGTGTATGGTAAACCTCGATTCCCAGACGTAGGTAGGTATCTAATCCTTCCCTTCTCCTATGCCCACAATCGTTAGTGCCGGTGCCACAAGCTCGGCGTTTCTAGAGATTTTCGGGAGATGACGAGATTGATCATCTAGGCTAAAACTGGCGTATATGTACACTACGCTGCGCTATCCCTTTCCAGAGCTTCTCGATACGTTGGGCTTCACTATTACCTCGGATTCATGATGCTTAGGGCTGGTCCTAACGGAAAAAAGCAAGACAGTCGTCATGCGATAGAAGATGAGCCAACTTGCGCTTGATGAGAGCTGGATCGTATATATATCCCTGTCCGTCTCGGTGCTCAGCTGTTGGCCATACAATTCCTTGCATGGTGGTATAGATAGGTAGTATACACACAAAGTGATCTACACGGCACTGCTAGAAAATTCCAGCTGTACATTGGGGAGATTGGTCTTATACGGGCATTGGCCCTACCACCACTGTTAAACTCCTAACCACGCGGCACTACATATGAACCGGTCACAGCAGAACAGGTCGTAGTTAGTACGCACATGCCATGACGACGCGTTGGTTCGTCACAAGTGCATGAAGATCTCGTGCGCATATTAGATACAGCATGTCGCACGCCTACGGCGCAGAACTAACGCATCAACGTTCGATTTATTAGTTTCCACCAGCGGTTGAGATCCGCCCCAGATTTTCCAAAGCCCAACGGCCAGCATGTAGCGAGGCACTGGCAATATTGTTATCGGCTATTCTTCCGATTTATAGTAGTGTTGCGACTAGATATTCAAATTGTGCTGAGCACGAGAATAAGCAGAATTGCAATGTTAGGCTACCTAGTATATGTTGGTTTTTTTTTCTTGCAATGCAGTCATCAAGGACAATCAATGCTTCCAGTTGCAGACGCTTAGCCATATTGGGTAGTTGTTGCTGCGCTGGCAAGGGCCATAACAAATATTCAATGAGGATGAATACTCCGAGTCAGATAAGCGTGCCTCAATTTCAGATGGTCCCTCTTTTGGGGGTTCAGTGGAATGAGGAAAGGGTGTGCGTGGCATTGGTTCAGCGCCAAGAGCTGCAATATGACCACCGACACGCCCCCTCCCCAGCCAAACCCTGCAAGCCGCCAGCCCGCCAAACATGGGCTATTGGGGCTCGCCCAGGCCAAGCGGCAAGGTAAAAGCAAATCCGTCCGAGCCGCGACCCGGCGGAGAAAACCAAATTTGGGAATGGTCGCAGCACTTGCGCGACCCGCACTGGTAAGTGGCGCGAGGTACCTCTGATGTAGTGTCGTCGCATCAGGAACGGCAGGCGGAACCCTGGCGAGTCTAAGTCGATCAAGGTTAATGTAGCCAACGTGGGACCCAGCCGCACCGCAGCATCATCATCGTCCACAGCAGCGAGGCGCTACGGGGATGACTCGCGCTATCCCCCGTCACGCGGGCGCCCAGGATTTCGACGGTTTCGGTATCTGGACTGTTTGGAGTGTCTGGGCTCGGGACCACCATGAAACTCTTACCTTCGTCTGTCGCCCTGTGTGCATCTATGTATCTGCCTGACCCGTTCACCCACGGAGGAGCCAGACGACAGCAGGAAGCGGCAAGCGAAGCCAAAAAGGATGGGAACCACTAGTAACTCCAAACAGCTGCGCTGCCAGAGGTAGGGCTGCCGCCGCCGGGACCACCTAGGTATCTAGGTATCTCGGTATTGGCATTGTCTTGTATGTACCTTGTGCGACAAAACACAGAACCAGGTGACATGTCGAAGCGGTGAGTGCCAGCCAACCACTTCGGTCCAAACTGAAGACATCACCACTCTGCGAACCCATAATAGGTCGCTGGATGGGAGCCGGAAGTATTCAAGTATTGAGTTTGGCCCCGACAGCGCATTAGCAGCTGCCTACCAGCACTATAAAGTCGCTGCTGCATCACATACGTATACCTAGTTGTTCAGATGAACTGTACTAAACTTGATTATAGTACTAGGTAAGATGGCATATTGTGGATTGTATTATAGGTGCGTAGCAGATTGAGTGGATGAATCAGCAGGTAGCTATAACAACCTGTTTAAGAAGGAATGGACGTATAGCGAGCGTGGTGAGGAACGGTCGTTCGGTAGGAAGGGCAAGAGGCAATGCTCACCTGGTAATATGTATGTAGTGTGCATAGGCATATGTATTGTAATAATAAAATAAATAGTCGAAGAAGAAAAACTAGCCAGGGTCGCTACTGGTACGCTTGTTTACGCCATTTCCCGCCCAGTACCCGCCCAACGTATCCCGCCTACCGCCTACTGCCTGCCAGATTAGATTTATTTAGCCAAGCGTAGGTTTCATAAGAGCACAGAAGGAACGATGAAATGCGGGTACACAATCCACACTAAGCCGAGACCCATTAAAATCCTCAAGACCTACCCACAGTACTACCCACAGTACATAGTACTACCCACAATACTACTCTCGTACCGCAGGAGTACTGCTGACATTAGTGCATACAATATAGGTGTGATGTATACGGGTAAGCTGTTCTTGGCTCACGGGCCTGACCGACACGCCATCCACTACCAAACACTACCCACCCGAGCCCATGGCAGCCCAAGTACCTTTTTGGTACATGCTATGTACAAGCGCTCTCACGACATCATGTTCCGGGAACACTTGAACCCTCCCCTCCCTTTGCTCCACAAATCCACTTGCGCCCCTGGGCCGGTTGTCTCTCTGTCGAAAGCACCTTTCGTGGGTTAGGGTAGATAGCCATGGAGTGAAGCAATGCCCTTTCGAAAACTCCTGGGGCGAGCCGACCGTCTCTTGTTGTCTCTCTCGTCGTCCACCGCCTGCCATTCCCCTCCCCCCCCTATGCCTCGACACTTTGAATTCAACTACAAGCAACCCATGTCTCCGCGGCCCTGATTAGCATTCTATTCCAAGCCGTCTATTGCTATAAGCTTTTCTCGCCATCCTAGCAATCTTCCCATTGTTTGTCATGCTCAACATATGCGCCTGACGTGTAAAGCATATCGGCATCAACTAAGGTAATCATCAACCTTAACGTCTGTTGTTATTTGAATACCGGACATCCTAATTTCGGCTTCTTTCCTTTCTTTTCCCTTCAACGGGCATATTTCAGAGCTGTCACTCGGCGACACTACTTGGGTTCGTCGTCTCCGAACGCGCCTCGAAGATTGAATCCAAAACTTATTCACCGCGGGTCTGATCTCAGCCTCTTAATAGAACTCGAGAAGAACGCACGTACTAGTCACCGATCTTTCGCTATTGGATTCTATACCTGTCTTTGCCTCGGCATCGCAGCTCTAATTTGAGGCCGAATATGGCCAATCACCACCCGTCGCCGCAGATGGCGATGCAAATGCAGCACCATGGCCCGCCCGCTCCGGCGGGTCCCAACCAGGGAGCTCAATGGCCACCATCACGACACATGGCGCAGTGCAATGAGAGCTTATGGATGCAAATCGGTATGTAGTAATCGGAATCGCGAGAATACCAAGCGCGACGTTGATCAAACTGACATTTATGATAGGCAGCTTTTCCGAGCTGCTCGGCAACCTGGACGATGCTATGCAGGCCTACGAGCGTGCTCTCCACGCGAACCCGAACTCGGTCCCGGCTATGAATGCCATCAGTTTAATTCTGCGAACTCGCGAGGACTTCCACAAGGCAGTTGAGTTTCTACAAGCAATTCTGAAAATAGAAGCGCAGAACGGTGAAGTTTGGGGCAGTCTCGGTAGGCTCTGCTTGGGCTGTTAACATACGCTAGTACTATAAAACTAACAACATACGATAGGTCATTGTTTTCTTATGATGGACGACTTGCAGCAGGCCTACGCTGCGTATCAGAACGCTCTGATTAACCTTGCCAACCCTAAGGTAGATGTTATATCACACCCATCCCATTCTGCTCTCTCTAACATCAGCTAGGAACCAAAACTTTGGTACGGTATAGGGATCTTGTATGATCGGTACGGGTCCCTCGACCATGCCGAAGAGGCTTTCTCCCAAGTCATGCAAATGCAACCAGACTTTGAAAAGGCCAACGAAATATACTTTCGACTGGGTATAATCTACAAGCAGCAATCCAAATATGGACAAAGCTTGGAGGTATGTCTAGTCCTTGAGGTTACGGGAGAAGCTGACTGACCGTTCATAGTGTTTCAAATATATTGTCAACTCTCCCCCTCCCCCTTTGACGGAAGAAGATATCTGGTTCCAGATTGGTCATGTGCATGAGCAACAAAAAGATGTAAGTATAATTCGTGTGACCATTAACATACCAGTGCTGAACATTCATTAGTATGACAGTGCCAAAGCGGCCTATGGACGAGTTCTTGATCGTGATCCAAACCATGCGAAAGTTTTGCAACAGCTTGGTTGGCTTCATCACCAACAAAGTAGTTCGTTCCAGACACAGGAGCGCGCAATAGAATACCTCGAGAAGTCTGTTGCCGCAGGTAAGCAAATCATGATTCATAAGGGCTAATGGTAATTCTTAACTCACCCGTGTTAGACAATGGCGATGCCCAAAGCTGGTATTTACTTGGCCGATGCTACATGTCACAGCAAAAATACCCCAAGGCATATGAAGCGTACCAACAAGCTGTTTATCGTGATGGCCGGAATCCCACTTTCTGGTGTTCAATTGGCGTTCTCTACTACCAGATCAATCAGTATCGAGACGCGCTAGATGCATATTCCCGCGCAATACGCTTGAACCCGTATATTTCAGAGGTCTGGTACGACCTTGGTACCTTGGTAAACTTACCCGTCACCTTAGTCACATTTTAATCACGTGCTAACAATATTTTAGTATGAATCGTGCAATAATCAGATAACAGATGCCCTGGATGCGTACCAGAGGGCCGCCGAGTTGGACCCTTCCAACCCCCATATAAAAGCGAGGTTGCAACTCCTGCGTCAAGGCCAGACACCTGGTAGCAACATTCCTCAGGCCGTGCCAACAGACGTTCATCCCCAATCTTATGGAGCTCAAGGTCCACAGGCGCCTTCGTGGCCAGGTTCTGGTCCAATCCAACAATCCGGACCTGGCACTTCACACAGAGCACCACCCGGTCCCGCTGCTGCTAACGGCTGGGGTCAACGAACTAGCGACATCAATCCTCCACAGCCCCCGAATCCTTATGATCAACGGGAACCGTTTCGGGGGCCGGCGCCGCCCCTTCCTCGCCAGCCCAGTCCCCGTCCGGAGATGAGACCTTACGGGGAACCTAACAGGCCTGGTCCCGCGCCGATCCGAAGAGGACCTTCACCTGCACCGTCGTCGCAGTACGGCCCACCACCGCTATCTGGTCCTCCTCAACAACCACCTCCACCAGCTCAGGGTGGCCCAGGTCCAACGCGGGTGATTAACTCCAGCTATACACCCACACCCGCGAGTTTAGGCCCCGGAAATGGTCCACCGAACGGTGCCCCCCCGCCACACACTTTGATGCCTTACAGAGCTGGATCTCCACGCGCCGAGCAGCAACGACCAATGCATGATAACCGGATGCCCTCACCCAAGTCGGCTTACCCACAGCATCAGCCTCCCTACTCACACCACCAGGAGCCAGGAATGGATAATGGTCCAATGCCGCCCAAAGGCCCAATGGGCTCAGAGATGCATCGTGACGAACGACCTCCATCCGTGGTGTCAAAAAGAATGCGAGAGTGGGAAGACGAGCCACCTGCCATGAAAAAACCTGCCAGTGATGAAAATAGGTCGCGCATGCATGACGTGACGCACCGACGACCATCTACTCCGCCACGAGATCCTTACCGCCGCTCTCCCGAGGGTCACCGCTACGAGGAACGTCGAATGGAAGACCGCCGAGCTGAGGAGCAGAGACGTGCTGAAGAGATGCGACGTGTTGACGAGCAACGGCACGGCAATGAAGGCTATCACCCTTCGGAAGCTGCTCATCACCCTCCAGCTCATACAATGCCACCTAACCATTTGCCGCCAATGCAATCAGGGCCGTCGCCCATGCCTGGCATCATGCATGAACCCCCACAGCCAAGCCCAGCTGCTAAGGAGTACACCCAGGAGGACAGGTCAAGGCTAGAGCACCCATCCGCACCAGCTCCTCCGCAGATGAATGAGCCTGAGCGTGCAGCTCGCAAGATGGATGTCGATGAAGACTATGACGATAGTGGCGAAGAGGAGAAGAAAGTAGGACCTGGAGGTCCAACATCAGGCCCTGCGTCAGCCTCGGGAGAACTGAAGACTACAACACCCACAAGTGCCGGATTGAATGGTATGATGGGTCCAACGCCGAAGACAGAGACTACCTAGAGGAGGATTTATTCGAGAAGCGGTTGCTTATGGGGAGGCTGAACTGGACTTTATGCGCACATACCCTTTCTTTATTCTTTGTTCCTGTCACTCTGTGTATAAAAGCAAGGCAAGCAGTGTATCTCACGAGAAGGAGTGGGACCTTGCTGAGAGTGTCGAGGAATCCCTTTTGTATCACTTCGCTTGTTCCAAGCTTATGATATTCCTGCTCAAATATAAAACACATCTAAAATAACTGGCTCTACTCCGTGTCCAACCTGCATGCTAGTTCTCTGATCAGATGGATGAGGATATATGTTCTATCACCTGCATATATTGTAAGTGGTTCTATATGTACACGGAGTCTAGTTGGATAGGCTGTTGTAATCTATCCAACCATTCACGTGTTTTCCAAGCAAATAATAATGATCAATTATTAGTTCTATTTTATACATTGCCTGCTGAATCTATATCGTCTTTGAAACATAATAGCAATGTTTGACGTTGATGATTTCCTAATCCTACCAGTGTATGAATGAGCTGCTCAGGGGAACACGTTGAGTGGGACCTTTATCATACCTTTGTCTAATTGCTCATCCTTATCTACAGTAAAGGTACTGTCTATCGATAAGGGCTCTCTCTAGCTTAGCCTTCGTAGGTGGGGCCACTCTGGCCGGCTATTTTCCGGAATTCTGGCCCACACACAATCGATGGGGTAACTGTGCGCCGCCAAATGTGAAGCGAACTTTTTCCACCTCGAACATTTTCTCTCCTCTTCAATCCTCCATCCCACGCCGAACGGTTGACTTCTTCTACTAACCACAGGGAATCAATCGAAGATGTCGCACCGTAAGTTCGAGGCTCCTCGCCACGGTTCGTTGGCCTTCCTGCCACGAAAGCGCGCCGCCCGCCACCGAGGAAAGGTCAAGTCGTAAGTCGTTCCATTGCAGCCCGTCGTCCATGCCTCCAACCAGAATGGGGGGAATGGGGGAAAATATCAGAGTGTGACGAAGAGTCTGACGCCCAATTGTCGTGTGCAGCTTCCCCAAGGATGACCCCAAGAAGCCCGTCCACCTCACGGCCGCCATGGGCTACAAGGCCGGCATGACGACCATCGTCCGCGACCTCGACCGACCCGGCGCCAAGTCGCACAAGAAGGAGATCGTCGAGGCCGTCTCCATCATTGACACCCCACCTGTACGAACAACGCAGCCCGCTTGGCTCTGTGCCTATGGCTAACATCTTGTGACAGATGATCGTTGTTGGTCTTGTGGGCTACATCGAAACCCCCCGCGGTCTGCGATCGCTCACCACCGTCTGGGCCGAGCACCTGAGCGACGAGGTCAAGCGCCGCTTCTACAAGAACTGGTACAAGAGCAAGAAGAAGGCCTTCACCAAGTACGCCAAGAAGCACTCCGAGAACAGCGGCTCCTCCGTCACCCGCGAGCTCGAGCGCATCAAGAAGTACTGCACCGTCGTTCGTGTGCTCGCCCACACCCAGATCCGCAAGACTCCTCTGAAGCAGAAGAAGTCCCACCTCATGGAGGTCCAGGTCAACGGTGGCTCCGTCGCCGACAAGGTTTCCTTTGGCCACGGTCTCTTCGAGAAGCCCGTCAGCATCGACTCCATCTTCGAGCAGGACGAGGTCATCGATGTCATTGCCGTCACCAAGGGTCACGGTTTCAACGGTGTCACCGCCCGTTGGGGCACCAAGAAGCTGCCGCGTAAGACACACAAGGGTCTCCGCAAGGTTGCTTGTATCGGTGCCTGGCATCCGTCCCACGTCCAGTGGACTGTTGCCCGTGCCGGTCAGATGGGTTACCACCACCGTACATCCGTCAACCACAAGATCTACCGCATCGGCAAGGGTGACGACGAGGGTAACGCCTCCACTGAGCAGGATATCACTAAGAAGACCATCACTCCGTAAGAACCTTTCTCTTTCTCTCCGTCTGATAGGATGTCAAACTAACAGGTGATCCATAGTCTTGGTGGCTTCGTCCGCTACGGTGAAGTGAAGAACGACTTTGTCATGGTTAAGGGCTCTATCCCTGGTGTGAAGAAGAGGGTTATGACTCTCCGCAAGTCCATGTTCACTCACACCTCAAGGAAAGCGCTGGAGAAGGTCCAGTTGAAGTGGATCGACACCTCGTCCGAGTTTGGTCACGGTGCTTTCCAGACCCCGGCCGAGAAGAAGCAGTTCCTGGGTACACTCAAGAAGGATCTGGTACAGAGCTCCTAAGTCAGCTTTGTATTTCCTTGTATTTAGTCTTTGCATCGGTGTTCTCGGTTCCATTTTCGGCTACTGCAATGGGCGTGGTGGTCTTCCGGATAGGCATTTGAGTCGCAGCTAATGAGAAGCTGCATGAATGAAAAAAAGCCCATTAGATTCCCCAACCAAAATCTTTCTATGCTGGAAATGCCAGATGTATTCGTGAACCGTGCTTAATCAGTATGCTTGTCTTGTGTCTACTCTTTTCGCATATACTAATTCCCTCACACTACATATGACTGAAGCAGCTTGAACGTGACGCCTTGGAGCCCTCCCTAGTACATATTTGGTACCAATAACTTCTATCTTGCGGTCGATAGTGGTAATACATATTTCTTCTTAGGCTAAACATTGGTATTATTTAAGATACGGAACGAAGACGATTGACTATTATCTGCATAGTACTTGGTATAGCATTCCAAAAGATGTGAAGGTTTAGGTAAATAGGTACCTTAAGGTAAATTCTTTGCGCCCAATACCCCACATACCGAGGTAGTTACACAAATTAGCGCTACCCTGGTTTAGCACGTACACAGTAGGAACAAGCTGGGAGGTCCAGTATGGTCAGATACCTATGATGTAACGAGCCCAATCAAGAATCCCAGGACCAATATACATATGTGCATACATACATAGATCAAGCAGAATGCGCACGCCTTGGCTTGGTTTGCAACCCAACAATTCTATACCAATGACCATACGCTCGATATTTTATCTAAAACAAGCAGCAGCTTCCAACAAGTTACAAGCTTTCCACACTTCGAACTTTGTTTCGTACTTAAGACGGAGTATTGCGCAGCAAAGCCCAGCGTTGCCTCCAACCTTGCTCCCCGCCCTGCCGCGAGCAGCCGCCTGCAGACAGACGCATCTCCGAAACCTCACTTCTACGGCAGCAGCGAGAATGGCATCGGATGAGGACTACATGGCATTTCTCGATAAGGCCAATCGGGACCCGAGCGAAGGCTACGCCAAACCACAGAGCAGCAGCAACCAAGAATTCAAGGCCACGGATGACGGAGCCCAGATCCCGGCTGCCATCCAGCAAGCCGCAAAAGACGCCTTCTATGTGAGCGACGCCGACGAACCGTTCGTGCCCGTGTCTCTCGCTTGGGATGAGGGTGGCAAAGGACTGCCCGATGAAGGTACGTTTGTCTAGGGTGCACCAATTAAATTACACAATTATTCTTCGCCGCCACCTTAGTATTCCCATCTCCATGACGAAGGTAGCTAACGCACGATGGTGCCGCAGAGGAATTAGCGACGTTGATACACCACCCCGACCCCTCTAAAGCAGACATCCAGATACGAGACCCGGCCGACTGGGACACGCAAGGACAATACAAGGCGATCCTCGACGCGGTGAGCAAGGCCGGTAAGGGAAACGATGTGCGGGTCTACCGCATCGCCAAGGGAGGCGTCAAGGTCGAGTATTGGGTCTTGACGACGGACGGTAAGGGCGCGGACGCAAGGTTGGTCGGCGCAAAGGCGTTGGCGATAGAGAGCTAGCGACAAAATGGCCTAACAGGAATGAGTTGCTATTCGCGCCTTTAAGAGAGGACTGTTTGCTCAGATCAACTTCTAGAGAGTCCTAAATTCCGTACACTGGTACGTGACCATACTTTAGAGGTGAAGGCAGCTTTAGGGGGGGATGGTAGATACCCTTTTGACACATTCATGATGTTGGATGATGCAGAGCTCTTTTGCTCTCGACATACAAGCGTTCTCATCCCACTATGTACTTAGCTATGGTAAAAGGAACTATATGATATCTCTACGGAAAGCTTTACCAAACATATATATATACGTAGTAGGCTTACTCGTCGTATACGGTACAATTAAGAAATGTTATAACACTTATACATACGATACAATCGTTCACATAGTATTAACAGGTTGGCTCGAAATAAGCTTGAAAACGCTTCAACTAGCTATGGGAATGCTGTATTTCCTTATCGTGTAGTATATTCCTGATTTTTTTTATGCTTGCATATACCGATTGTAGCACCAAATCATCTGTCAACACCGTGGACAGCAATAACAATACCTCTTATACATTCATACATAACCGTAGACAAAGAAGCTGCGCACTGGGGTTACACGTAGTAATTGGCCCTAGTTACAGTGCGGATATAAGCGATTACTGTAGTAAATGTCCTTCGCTGCCCCGCGTTCGGCCCCTCGGAATGGCCCTCATGTTGGTGTAACAGTCTAAGTCTAGGTAGAACACGCGATGGAAGCTGCCGCAGCGGCAGAAGTGAGTCAACAAAGAAAAAAAAAAAATAACTCCAAAAAGAAAAAGCCCATTGAGAGGAGGCTAGCTGCCTCACGTACATGGAATTTCTTGCCTTGCATCTGAAATTCGACAATCATGGCACAAGCAGTATGTACGATTTACACTTTACAATTCACCATTCACCATTCACAACGCCCGCTTTCAAGACTCAGTCACCCACCACCACTCCGACTCATACTTAAAAAACGATGGCTTGACGATGGCTGACGATGTATATGTTCCCGACAGGATGTCATTCTGCCGCCGCTTGAAACGGTCCAGCAGATCCTTTCGCAACCGCCTCCGCAATCCTCCAAGAAGCCCAACATCGTCCCGCTGTACGGCCAGATATCCGCCGACCTCATAACGCCCTCAGCCGCCTACCTGAAAGTATCAGCCCATTCCAAGTCCGACTTCTCATTCCTATACGAGAGCGCTGCCACAGAGCGAGTCGGCCGCTACAGCTTCGTCGGCGCCGGCCCGCGGAAGATCATCACCACGGGCGAGGGCCATGGCGACGCAATAGACCCCTTGCCCCTCCTGGAGAGGGAGCTGGCCGAGCGCATCGTCGCCGAGGTCCCGGATCTTAGGCTACCGCCTCTCACTGGCGGCGCCATTGGTTATGTGGGATACGATTGCGTGCGCTACTTCGAGCCCAAGACGGCCCGCCCCATGAAGGACGTGCTCAAGATTCCCGAGTCGCTGTTCATGCTATTTGACACCATCGTCGCCTTTGATAGCTTCTACGGCGTCATCAAAGTCATCACGTACCTCCACATCCCCGACGACCTCGCCTCCCTGCCCGCCGAGTACGACAAGGCCACCGCCGTCATCCGCGAGCTCATTGATGTCCTCACCTCCCCCGAGATACCCATCCCCGAACAGCAGCCGATCAAGCTCGGCCAGGAATACACATCCAATGTCGGCCAGGCAGGCTACGAAAACCACGTCACCGAGCTGAAAAAGCACATCGTCGTTGGTGATATTATCCAAGCCGTGCCGTCGCAACGATTTGCACGTCCAACCACCCTGCATCCCTTCAACATATATCGTCACCTACGCACTGTGAATCCTTCCCCCTATCTCTTCTACGTGAACTGTCGAGATTTTCAGATCGTTGGTGCCTCGCCTGAGCTGCTCGTAAAGGAAGAGGACGGTCGAATCATCACACACCCCATCGCCGGAACAGTGAAGCGCGGAAAGACGCCAGAGGATGACGAGCGCCTCGCCAACGAACTACGGTCTTCGCTAAAGGACCGCGCCGAGCACGTCATGCTCGTTGATCTTGCACGGAACGACATCAACCGTGTATGCGACCCGCTGACAACGCGCGTCGACCGGCTCATGGTTGTGGAAAAGTTCAGTCACGTTCAGCACCTCGTGTCGCAGGTTTCAGGCGTCTTACGCCCTGGTCAAACCCGCTTCGATGCATTCCGCTCCATATTTCCCGCCGGCACTGTCTCCGGTGCCCCTAAAGTCCGGGCAATGGAGTTAATCGCTGAGCTGGAGCAAGAGAAGAGGGGTATCTACGCCGGTGCAGTCGGTTATTTCGGTTATAACAGCGTAGACACCCAGGGAAACGAAAAAGAGGGAGCCATGGACACGTGTATAGCCCTGCGTACAATGATGGTGAAAGACGGCGTTGCGTACCTTCAGGCTGGTAAGTTGAACATTGAACTACATCCCCTCCCAACGCCAAGCACCACTGGCCCGTAGCCGACAAAGTCACTAACCCGATGTAAATGATAGGAGGCGGTATCGTGTTCGACTCAGATGAGTATGAGGAATGGATGGAGACTATGAACAAGCTGGGCGCAAACATGCATTGCATCACATCAGCCGAGAATCTCTACGCTAAGCGGCAGAAGGCATAAACGGTTCAGGCTATCTTGCTACTTTATCTAGAGATAGACACATAGACAAAAAAGGAGTCATGCATCAGACTATTGGTGTTCTGGTACACGCCTCGCTTGATACTGAAGTTCCGTTTCCAGGTTCTTGCTTGTGTCGGAACGTCATCGAATAGAACTGAAGCGACATGAAGCGACTCCGTAAACACTGTGAGGTAGGTTGGCCAGTAGACCGGGCGCTTGGTATCTCGCCTTGGGAGTAGCCTATTTTCAATGAAACATCTCATTGTAATACTATCTGCGGCTTTTTATTTAACCTTGAGGCTCAGCATCGATATTCGGTGAGCTACAACATCTTATTCCGGGCTTAGTACTGGCTGGCGGGTTTCTTCAACTATTTAGAGAGAAATTGTGCAAATAGATGAATGTCATCGTTATTCGTGGAGACGTATATCAAAGTGGAATAAGATCTCTGGTTGATTAGATGTGAAAGGGGGGATTTGAGTGTGCGTAGGAAATAGGGGTTTCTGGTTTTACTAGGTTATAATACCTGAATACTACCCAGGCCACTAACCATGTTCCCTAATTGGTTTTCTATTTTCTATCTCTTGCTTATCTTCATCAGAGGGGTGTTTTACATTGTGCAGTAGGTAATTTTAGGTTTTTCGTGTGTTTTCTGAGTGTCTACTGTCAAATGGGGTCAGTTGGATCTATGGGCATCATGAAAGAAGGAAAAGTGATAGATAAGTTAACTTTTTTTTTATTAGAATGGCGAGGTGAGATGTTATTTTAGTATATAGAGAAACTAGTAATCGGCAAATGTGAAGAGAGGAGCCAGATAGAGGGCAAAGGTATTCAAAGGCAGGTAAATCGTAGGGACAAATGGGTTATAGGAGTATTTAACACAGGGCCGTCCACCACTACTTTCCTGGTCACATATTCTAGTATTAGTCTCTCCTATTTCCATTGACCTGGCTCTTAAGTTAGTAGTTTCCTATCACTGTTTTTGCTCGTCTTTTGTTTGTCGGGCACTCAAAATACCCAGGTCGACTTGATTCTCTATTTACCACATCTCTTTAACATGCAACGCGATCTCGAATATAGAAACAGTTCTGCTACATTTTATTTATGTTTAAACATGTTACTAGATCTCATTTATCAAGTATAAACTACTTTCTTAAAACGTTGGCAAGTCTATATAAATAAACGAAACCGACGATGATCTGAATTTCTTCAGTATTTTAAAACCATCAAGTTTAATCCATGTAAAGCGGCAGTTGGTTATGGGATAACGTCTTTCGTTACAAACTAAAGTTCATATTACGGTTTAGTAATAGATGTATGCAAACTGCTAAACCCCAAGAGAAAGCTTAAATAAAGTTTTGATAAACGATGCATTTAACTTCATTAGGTCTTATTGGCATCTTCAGCCAAATAAGCTTTAGAGCTACCGTAGAGAATCTTAACAACATGACAGATCGCTAAAGCATTGAAAATGGTAAGCTTGGAATTGTCTAGCTGAAAGTATTCCTTTAGTTTGATAAAAAGAATTTCTATATCTTACCATTATACCTCTGAGTCCCATGCATTAGTTGTGACGCCGACTAGCTTTGTAGATGCCTCGGTTGGCTTAAAATATCGCGTTTAGGCTATGTCTTCATTAATATAGTATACTTACATAGTACTCATCCAGGTTGCATGATACATACCCAAGAATAGATTATTGTCTTCGAGCGTAGTAGTGATTGCTACGTATGAAAACGGCAGAGGAAGCGCTATAAACCGCTAATGGAAATTTAGGAATGTTTATGATATTCTAAGCAGATATTGATGGTGGTAATTTAGAAGAGTCAAAGGCTCCCTTGCCCTGCCGGATCCCGTTGCTGCTCAAATCAGTGCCTTAGCAAATGATATTAAACGCACTTTACAAGCTATGTTCATGTGTGCTCATAACTTAAAGTTCTCGGGATCATGATCGGCTGCTATGTTTATTTTCACTGATACTAAATCTCCAATTTAGGCTCATTCAGGCATTGACTAATCTGTTTTATATATCTTATAGCTAAACTAAGGTATCTACCATTTTATAAAACCAATCCATGTGATCTAAGCCGCAAAATGCTCGCTCATAAATGTGACAACCACCTCCATCCCCCTAAATAAATGCATGAAACCGTCCATACCAAACAGAACATAACACCAAACAATGCAAATATATATGATCAAAGGGAATTTTTAAGCGTATTCGGGGTTGCTTCTTGTCCTTGGTACATTGGAAGCAGCGGCATGGTCAATGTCGTCGTTGGGTTTCTCAGACACGTCCTTCCCAGAATCAGGGCTTGTGACTTTTGTTGCACCTCCACCCATGTTGTTCATAGTGCCAGGGGCGAAAGCACTCTTTGCCCGGAGCTTAGCTCCGTAAAGATAGAAAAGTACGGGAATAGGTATGAGCAGAACAGCAATACCTCCCAAAAGAGTGGAAGCATATTGGATACCCAGTCCCCTGAAAAGATAGGTTGCGAACAGTGGAAATCCAGCTCCGAAGAGAGAGCGCAAAAATGTATTGGCGGCAACGGCTGAGGCGGCACTGAAAGCAATGTTAGTCTAAGAGTCGAATAAATGTGAAGTAAAGGTGAGACTTACAACATAAGATAGGAATCGACGAGGTAGTTGAGTGATTGCAAGAAAATAGTCAATAGACCGAAGCCGCTGAGGAGACCTGAAAGGGCGGGCACGATCCAGTGAATGTCGGCACGATAACCAGACCATCCGAACCAGAAAATACCCCCAGCAAATGTAACTCCACCAACAATGACGATAGGTAGACGCCACTCAGGAATCGGAACTCCGTTATTGGCGGCGAGTTTGCGCTGATACCATGGCTGCGTAGAGAGGACCGCAACACCAGCAAAAAGCTGGCCAACGACCATACCTAAGAAAGCTAGACCTGACTGTCCCGCGTTGAAGCCGTGAACACCCTCGAAAACAAGAGGGTAAGCGGTCAAGAAGAGGTAAAGGAGACCATAGATAAAAGCCACATAGATAGAAATCAAAGTAACAATAGGCTCGAAGACCAAGAGTCTTAGTGGTCTAGTGAAGTTCTTCTGGATGAGTTCTTTAAAGTCAACTTCGATTTCTTCTTGCTTAGCATGGATACCCCAGTTTCGAGTTCGGCGACGCAGCTCCGCAGCTTTCTCGACAAGGACAACTGGAGGATAGGACTCGTGCATGAACAGCAAGTCAAGACCAAAGGCAAGGAAGCCCATGAAGCTGGTAATGTACAGCGTCCACCGCCAGCCAAGATAAGAGTCCACGATGAAGCCTCCTACCAACGGTGCCAGAAGCGGACCGGTGAAGACACCCATGGAAAAGGAAGTAATGGCGATACCTCGAGTGGCGTTGTCAAACATGTCGGAGAAGACGGCAGCGACGACGGCAATGGGCGCGGCACCAAAGAAACCGGCGAAGAAGCGGCAGATAATCAACGTCTGCAAGTCTTTGGCCGTGGCGCAAGCGATGGTGAAGATGGAGAAGGCGAACATCGAAATTAGAATAGGCAGACGCCGACCCTTCAATTCAGACACTATAGTTGACTGGAGTCAGTAATTACTCTTTCAAGTAAAATGAGGACGAACTTTGGGAGTTCTGCATGCTCCCGAGACATGTTGTTGCCCTTAACAAGGGCTTTTTGGCTCAGAAGTGACAAATTCGAGAAGAAAATAACTCCAGGGGTAGCAAAAAAATTAGAACAACTTACATGGAGCCCATATCGTTGGACCAGTGGCAAAGCCAAGCACATAGAGTGAGACACCCAATATTCCAACTTCCGAACTGACACCGAATTCTTTTGCAACATAAGGTGTTGCAGCTGAGAAGATACTCGATGTGAATGCCGACGTGATTGTGGTGTAGCCAAGAATGGCTGCTGTGACCAACCTAGTAGGTAAACTTCGTTAGAGATTATCCTAACAGTATTACTACAGGAGTATGCAACCTACTTTTTCTTCAATGGCCAGTTCTGGGGGTGATAAGGGTCATCAGGGCCCTCGAATTCCACCACGTATGCCTCACGGTCTGGCAACGGTGGTGGAAGAGGCTTCCCGCCACCGAAGGCAGGAAGCGGCTTCGAATCCCGCTTCCTGGAATGGGGATCACGCCCAACTGTGCTGCTGTGCTGGCTTAAAGCGGTGTGTATCCGGCTGAGTTCTGTGGGATGTCGCTCGAGTTCACGCGATGTGGGAACTCGGCTCATACTGACTGTGCGATGGGAAAGACCGGGAGTTTCTGTGGAGGAAGCCGTCAACACGGACGATGCCGAGACCACACGCTCGACCTCATTGCTGGGTCTGCGGTGATGATGTGGCCGCGGGCTGACCCCAGACAGTGCATCGCTCTCGGCTCTCGCGAGCTCACGATCTATCTCGTCCATCTTGTTGCGACTGTAGGTTTGCTTGGTAATGCAAATCTCTATGATCTATCCCCCAACGTTGGCGTGTTGGATATGAACCAACTACTCGGCCTTCTTATCAAATTCGTCTTAAAATAATCGTCGGTCAGGGCGAGAAGGGCAAGGATGTTAGTTGAATGTATATTAAATATAAGTAAAAGGTATGTGTATGTATGGATTAGTATAGGATATACCCGAAACCTAATAGGTTAATCTGTAATAGAATTTACGACTAAATACTGATGTTGAGATGAAGGGGGAGAGACAAGTTCATAAAGGAAACGTTCCTGTACATGACTTGATGAAAAATCAAAAAAATCAGACTACTCATGAGTAAGTCGGCCTTTCGCGTCTTCAATTTTTTTTTTGGTCCTTGGTCCTCACTGTAGTCTAGAAGTTACTGGTCGGTGGGGTCGGGACTATGGTCAAGCTTAATGACGAAATGTCACTGAAAACAACTGTACGAATGTAGCTCTACTTAGAGTTAAGTGGAGACAAAGGGCTGACGGGGTTGCTGCTGGACGGGCCCTGAGGCTCCCGTCTGCATAAAACTGAGAACGGCCAGAGGACGGATCTTTCATTCCTAAGATGCCGAGGCAAGAAAGGTGCCGAGAGAATGCCAAGACGGGCCATAAAGTCTCCCGAGTTGTCTTAGCGTGTCTCTCTAGCCAATGAGCGGCTGGGCTTAGTGCGTAGTTCGCACGAGGAAGGGTTTGCGAAAACGTGTAGGCGCGAATTCCGACATTGAAAACCCGATGCTAAGCCCCTAACTATCATCTACCCGTTTCCGGTTCATTGTGTCTACTTATCCAGTATCATAGATATCTACCGAGAATACAAACAGTTCTGTCCGACCCTTATCATCTTCCGATAAAAGTATTTGGTTTAGAAAATAAACTTGGATTCCCTTGCTTTAAAAATGCAAGCGGTCAAAGTAAGATGCAATGCAACTCAATATTACAAAGCACTCCTGTTGTTATCCCTTCGAACACGTGGGAAGAGCTTACACAGCCGGCGTTGTATATTTAGATTGTTAATTGTGCATTACCAACAGACTGGATCCGATGTAGACACAATCTCGGAGTTTAAAGGGGTCAAGATCCGCCCAAGTATCGGTACTTGTCGACAATGGATTGCAGAAACACCCGCCCCACCCCCACCACTACCTAAGGCAACTGAATAATACACAAAACACACCTGGCTCGCCTGGTCTTCCAATGTTTGTAAGCGCCGCGTATTTTCGGCTCGCTCACTTGGCTATGGCTATCTGATTCAGTGACATTCTAAAATAGTAATATACTGACTGAATACATAGATACGATAGGCTCTTTCACCCAGTCTTACGATTCGCCCATTCATACCCACCCGAGCACCCGTAGTGTACTGAGTTCATTATGAGGCATAGACACTTTATGTTATTCTGTGATAGCACTACCTACATGCAGGTATCGAATCAACTGGCTAGTTCTAATGCATTTTGACGTCATTCCATGAGTCTATCTGCATCATCTCAACTTTTCAGATCTGCACAGATGCATCGAAGACGGGCGAGGGTACGGTTGGTGTAGGTATGTAAACTTCTGACGCAAATGATCCTTGCTACATTAGCTGATCACGGCGTCAGAGTGCAGTTGGTCCGTGGATAATTCGGTGCCCGCATAACAACGGCCCCGCGTAGCACCGTATTCTGACCATGAACTATTGAATCCCCTAACGCCGTCGGCTACAACGTTCTCCGCTAAAGGACCTACTAAGTAATCATTCAGTAGACCCACAGATATCTCACCACATGGTTGGACCGTCCCTAACCAATTACAGACACGCACCCGAAATTATCTAGATTAAGTCATTCTACTGGTAAATAAATATCTGAAAATTTACACGAATTGAGCCAACTGAGTCAACTACGCAGATTGGAGAACCCCCACACCGTTGACAAGAAACACACCATCGTTTTGAAAAAAAAAATAATAATAAAAAAAGTGCTACCATGTTAATAGGAGGGTTACATTACATTCTGCTAAAGAAAACGTACGATGGGAACCTCGCTTAATCCGGCGAGCCTCGGCACGTTCTTCAACATAAGCACATTGAATGTTGCAACAGAGATGGAAAGGGGTAAGTGGTATAACAAGACGGGGTAAGAATTACTGGAGTTCTATGATGAAACATTAAATCAGTAAAGGTAAAAATATAATAACAACGGGATTCGTAATTACCACTCCCACCATGCTTTCGCGCAGATATTATATTTACACTTACATGTCGAATCGTCTTTACATGATGTTATCCCCGCAGGTCCTTTCCGAAAGAGTTCTTCTCATGACTTATAATTCAAGGAGAATTAAGTCCCCGCGGAACGATACACGATATTCCATCAGTGGAGCGTTCATGGATACCTATGCCGTGAACGTGTGTGCTTGTTGCTTGACATGCTCCTAGTAGAGCTTATACATTTAATATACAACTAGGTACTAGAGGTCTAACTACTACCTATAGTCTCACGCATCTCTCTTAAGGCCAAAGCTGTTGTAGAAGGCCTCTCAGCGTACATAGCGAGGCAGTGAGTTTTTCTTCACTGCCTCGCCTAGAAATTATGCGGTATGCGTTGCAGACAACTTGCCGCGCTTAGCCGGACACGGCTACTTTGCTGTCATTCCGCATGTCTGCTTCGCCAGGCTCTCTCTCTCAGCTTAGAAAATGCGTTTCATGTTTTGGCCTTGGCGGAGTTTCGTTCCTGTCGACCTGCGAAAGAACCTGTTTCCAATATCTACACGAGAACCAAACACCCCGGATGATACAGGATGACAACAAGGGCCTCTGCTGGGAGGTGCTGGTTACCTGTACGACGGTATAACCCACCCGCTAGTGAGCTGAGACTAGGCTGAAGGTCTTCTCCTTTGGCTTTTGTTGACTGCTTAAATTATAAGGATAAATGCTAAAAGGACAACGAATGCTACACGTAAAAAGGGTATAATGCCATTGCTATATGAAATGTGAATGAATGGCCAAGGTGCTGAGGACCCCTGCATTTTGTAGCTGTAAAGAAAATATCACGCATTTGACAATTGGTAGCAAATAACGTTTCGGTGCACTGGCGTAGTGTCTACGTATCGAAGCGTAAAAATGGCTGTTATTTATTGCAACGATTGAGAAGAAAAGGGGGGTCTAAAAATAGTTACAGTTTACTTCAGAAGGTATGCGTACTAAAACAAAAGTTCGATGATGTGTCTGGCAGAAAGTAATAGATATTTTTGTCGATGAGGAAGTTATTCATATCCACAAATGGACATAGTATCTAGCGCTATGTACAGAATATTTAGGCTTCTATTGTCTGATATCCCAGTTAAGGGGTTTGTGTATATACTACTTTTCAAATCGGCCTGCTTCACCTCACTCCCCAACCATGCTCAAGCAAGCCAGAGACTTCTTCGAGGCTGATACCCACGGTTTCGGGATAAATGCACCAAATGGCAAACCATCCAACAACGCACACGATACTATACAGCACAAAAGTCCAAGACGGACTAATCGCGTCCATCAGGGGTAGGAATGTCAATCCAACAATGAAATTCGCTAGCCAATTCGTCGCCGTGGCAAGTCCACTCCCCCGAGACCGGACATTGAGTGGGAACAGCTCGCTCTGCATCCACGGAACAGTCCCCAACCCAATCGCATAAGCGGCGACGTAGAGGATGATGTTCACGAGTATGAGGACGGCCGCGCCCTGAGCAAACTGCGGCTCGCGTGCATTGATAGATGACACCCCGGAGATGCCGAAGCCAAACGCTGTAGCGAGCAGGGCGATGGCCATATACGGAATCGAATGCAGCAAGATCCGTCGTCGCCCTATCCTGTCGATGAGAAACAGAGCCGCGACAGTAAAGATGAAATTCGTAGAAGCCACGGTAAGCGAGGTTAGAGTGGGAACGGTGAAACCGAGCATGAGGAAGATCGTCGCAGAGAAGTACATGAGCGAGTTCTAAAAAGGGCACATCAGCATATCAATATCAAATAAATAAATCGATGCATTCCGTGGTGTAAGCAATACTTACGAAGCCACAAAATTGTTGCAGTCCTTGAAGTGAACAGGCTATAGTCAGCGCTCTCCGATTCTTGGGCACGAAAAGCAGTTCATGCCAGCCTGCCAGCCAGCTACTGCCGGCTTTGCCATCGCCATTCCCCAGGTTTGCGCTATCCTCTTCTTCGCGGACTTCGATCTCAATGTCTTTCAATGTGCCGTCGACCATTTGCAGGGCGATGGGGTCAGACCCGCAGGTCTTCTGAATGATAGCGCGCGCTTCGCCGGACCTCTTGGCTTTCACCAACCAACGCGGCGTCTCGGGCATGAGGAACAGTAACAGGCACTGCAGGACAGCAGGGATCGCGCCGATGCCGACCATGATCCTCCACCCCGTCACGGCATTCCCGTGCTCGGCGAATATCCAGCCGATGATGTACGCCACGACCTGTCCGAAGGTGATGGACATGCAGTTCATCGTGACGACGGTGCCGCGGTGCGCGGCTGGCGCTAGCTCCGCCAGATAGAGCGGAGTCACGAAGCTGGCGGCGCCGACGGCAAGGCCCACGATCGAGCGGCCGAGGACCATGAACGGCACGGTGAGGCTGAGGGCCTGGATCACGGCCCCGACTATGAAGAGGACATCTGCTACCAAGATGACGGGCTTCCGGCCGACGCGGTCGGCGAGGATGGAGGAGACGGGTGATGCGACAAGGGCAAAGAGCGATGTGGATGACGTGATGATGGATTTGTCGAGGGATGTCAGCTCGCGGTTCGAGAGCGAGGTGCCGATCGAGACGAGAGTCGCGGATATGACTCCCGTGTCATCTGCACGTGGGCATGTGTCAGTAAGTGAACGAGCGGCTTATCGTCGTCGACTAGAGAGAGGGTAGGGTGTGGCATACAGCCAAACAAAAGACCGCTGATTGCCGCCGACAACGTCAACAGCCAGAGGAAATACCCCAGACCCCCGGTCTTTTTCTTGTTGCCGTCTGATATCTGCGGCTCATGGTCATCGAGGCGAGTCTCGTCGTCGAAGTCGTCGCTCTGCCGAGCGAGGAGCGGTGCCTCGGCGTTGCTCGTCATATTTGCCGGCTTGTCTGAAAAAGCTACTGTCACACGTAGCCTCGATGATAATTGCCCAGATAAGGTCTCACTCTTTGCAGCATTTCTGCACCGCGATTATGGGGTGCGAGATATCGTGAGCTGCG